>JASZXT010000507.1:0-19680 GCA_035521555.1 Lecanoromycetidae sp. Uapishka_2 | reverse complement strand
GGGTTGGGTATCATCACTATGGTTTAATGATAGGATTCGCTGGCTGTATTTTGTTTCCCACTGTGCGTAAAAAGACGTTAGAAACAAAATCTGCTGCGCTATGGTACCCTTGAAATAGTGCAGTAATTGGCGTGAGGGTTCTCGTCGTTGACTAGCCTTAGTATTTACGCAGTTGCATCCTCTACAATGAATTGTAAAGACTTGGGGTAACTCGGGTTGTCATGTGTGCAGAGGCACTTCTTCTTGCTTGATAAGCCGAATGCGGCCTAACTACATTAAGTAAGTCCCCTAGATGTCTTGGCAATTTTTCGGCAGTTAGCTCTTCTCCTCTGAAAACTCAACTCTCTTTGTACAAAGATTTGAGCCAGGAACTTCGCTTCTTCAGTCTTCGTCTGATAGCATGTATCAAGTCTGGGATTGAAACACTGCTATCTCCTCACGACACGGAAAATAAGCGAGGACTTGGACGAGGACAAAAGATTACCTTATCAGGGAGGATTTGATCTGGTCAATTATGCTTACAGATATCAGGACATAGGAACAGCTAAAATAAAAGACATCTCGAAGACTAAGATCACCACCTAGTTACAACCACGCAATACGGACAGCTCAGAAGACGGCGGTATGCCAAGGTACTGACTCCTATTTCACCAATTGGCGTGCTCAAATTTCTACAATTAGGCAGCTACTTAAAAGTGTTAGATGAAAAACGCTATTGTCTTGAAATTGACACATGAAAAGAATACCGTATTGAAGTCTTCTGTAACACTTCGGGGAATTTGTTGTTGGAAGCCTTGAAAGACGCCGTACTTGAAGCAACACAGTCTTTCTCGTAACACACGAGGCCCTACATCAGCCATATAATTTCATGCTGTTCCCAAATCCATCGTGCCTTAATCGACATTGATGCATGTCATCTGGGGTCAATTGTCAAGGGAAACAAGTGGACCTTGCCATTCATCATGTCTACGAACGGAAAGCAACCATCACAGTCGAAGTTATTCAAGAAGAGGCGCGGTCTGTGCAACTCTGACAAGACAACACGGACGGCAGACAGCAAAATACCAAGAGAACCTCATCAATTGTCCATACAACGAGCGGACCAGAGAAGGCAACCATCACCACCGCCGTACAATGACGATGCTGCTCCACCACCCTACCAAAAAGACGCTTCCAGAAACTCAAATGCGAGACAAAGGATCGATCCTGAAGCACGTGCGCGTCAACAATCGGAGCATTTTTCAAAAGTGCACAGCTACACCCGGCAACCGCATTCATCAGGGACAATAGCGCAAGGTTTGGAGAGACGTGCTCTAGAGAGCAATACTGCTAGGAGCTATAGTGGGCAGACGCGCTCGCGCGACTTTGCTCAAGACAGCCGACCACGAACACAACGTACGGAGAAAGATATCCGAGACCGGGACGTGGCTAACGGAGCTCGCGATTTCGGCGGGGGTCCGCGTGCGCGCGGCTCTACTCGAGGCAGTCGAGTACGAGATAGTCTGGACTTTTATCCGTGATTGAATAGACGGCCAGTCTTGACTGCGCGCAAAGGAACACCATGCACTTTATGATCCAGATTAACTGAAGCAATCGGACGGATCTAAAGTTGTGGACGCAGAATTGAATTTGATGCCAATAGTGCATGTAGTGAGTTTACTAATCGAAGAGCTATGCTCATCAATCATCACTCAACATCTTAATCAACGTGACATCAGCAAACAGGCTTGGCAGAGCTGCAATAACTCTTCTGCACCAGTCTCTCAAATTTTTGTGTCAACATCTTTGATCTAGAACCGTAGCAGAGTCCAGTACTGATCGAATGAACAGTAGTATAGCTACGGACAAGAGTCAGTCCGCGCCATACTAGTCAGGAAGCTCAATATTCTGTCCGTTTCCCGACCCGCTTCCCCACTCTTGAGGGCCATCTCGGGATGTTCGGGATCGAGCAGGAGAGGCTGATCCAGCTCTGCTTAGAGGTGATGACAAGCCTTGTTCTGGTCGAGAGCGACGTGGGGGAGGAAAGGTGGATATATGTGATCCAGAAGGGGAGTGTGCCCTGGACCAGCCTAAAATATTGTTAGCATGGTTTCCTTGGCTTGTGGCCGTAAGGTATCCTACTCCCAGATATGATCGAACGACCGCGACCGCTGGTGGGTCCACTGTGTCCTCGTGCTCTGATCCTTCCGCTCATGCGGCTACTGCGTCCGCCTGATTCTTTGTCAACCTGTGTTTGCGACACCATGCCTGACTAAGACTTACTGAGGATACTACCAGTCAGTCCACCCGTCCATTCTGCTTCCAGTTCGTCAATAGTCACAGTATCCAAATCGACATCGTTGAATCTTGCTACCAGATCATCGTTTGGTGGTTCGACCACTACACCATCGTCAACGACAGACCTGAAAACACAGGAAGATATTGCTCACATTGAAGTTTGCGCTCGGCGTTCAAAAGCTTCCTACCACGAACCATAGGACTCTCGTCACCCTTGAAGAAGGCTTTTACCTCAGCCAATTTTCTAGCGCCCTCACGCTTGAGCGATACGAGAGGGTTGCCCAGGTCTGAGTCACCAAGATAGCCTCTCAACGCAAACACACGGCCCTGGTTTAGGGTACGGGATCCACGGCGTTCCTCATCATAGTCATCACCCTGGCGACGGAGGAGACAGAGTAGACTGCCATGCTCGATAAGGGCATACTGGTAGCCATCGAGCTCCATATCCGCTAGCACCTCCCCAGCGGTACGCTGATCATCCACTCGGAAGCGTCGATAGCCACCGGATGGTTTGGGCTCATATCTTGCGTAGAAGAAGTTGCTCTCGTCTTCGATGTCTTCGTTGAAGACTCGTTGATGTCTTAAGGTTTCGGCCTCATTGGGACGACTGCTACCGCTGAGCTCCACAACTTCAGTGACTGCACGGGGTGGAGTGATGATGCGGGGCATGATGAGGGTTGCAAAGGCTTTCAGATTTGAAGTGGTGAGTTAATACGCTGGCTTTTTGAGGTCTGTTGGGCTTGTAACGATGTCATGAAAAGATGGAAATTTGTGAAGATGGAAAGTAAAGGAAAAAAGTGGAAAGATTTAGAATAAATACAAATCAAAGATCAAAGATGGGGCAACATACCCTTTGAGGAGCACAAAAATTCAGCGATTACCAAGAATTGCATTGTGGAACATTGCACGAACGCAAAGAAGCAACTGGAACCTTTCCATTGTTAGGCTTCATGCCAGAACTCTGTTCACTGCTTGAGAAATCTTCAAGTCGCACCGATCTAACAAGAAACTTTTGTATGGAAAAAGACCAATTTGTGTCATTGATATCTACCAAATAGCCCGCCTCCGCCCAAAAGGTTGCCATTATCACCATTACCATTACCATTCGAGAGGCACCGAACCCAAAATTAGCTACATACAAGGTCACCATCGCCAAATCGCCATTCCTCAATTTGCTTATATCTCCCTATTGCTCTCTGAAGTCAAGGCTCCACACAGCGTCTAGGTCTCCTCTCAGCCGCGTCGATATCTCCTCTGCTTGTTAGGAACTACATGCTTCCTACGCGTTGGCGATGGCGATGGCAATGTAATCGTTTGCCTATGTCTACTTGTTGCTGGCGATGGAGTCCGACTTCTGTGCCTGGCTCGCCTTGGCGGTGGTGGCGTAATTGTTCTCCCTTCCGGAAAGCGTGTTGGCGATGCAGGGTTTATCCTTCTAGGGACCCGTGGAAGGTCTTGGTAGTCTATTGGGATGTCTACACTGTCGTCGGTATCGGATTGAGAGGAGGAATGAACAAGAATGTCGCCGCCGTAAACACTCTCGTCCCCATGAGAGCTTTGTCCGCTAGCCTGGATGCTTTCTCGAGAGCCCTGTGACGATGGTCTCCGGCGACGTCTTGTGGCACGACTAGATTGCGGTGGTGGTGGATCGGTCAAAGAGAGATCTTCGCGTGAAGTATGCCATCCATGACGGCCTGATTGGCGGATGTTTTGGCGAGCATGCTGGTGAGCGTTCTCTCTCGTAGCTGGCGGCGGGCTGGGTGATGGCGTTGGCGTTACATGTTGCGACCAACCTACACCGCGGCCATGGTATTTCCCCATCTTATCTGCAAAAACTTGGTCACCAAAACGCTCGTTACCTTCTTTGCATCGACTCAAATGTGCTGATATGCTGTTGTCACGGGATATCGGCGCTAAGTAGTTGTTTCTGTGCTGTGTTCATCGTCAGCAAATCAAAAGACTAAGGATCTGGGTCTACAGAGACATTTTCTGTGGGGTATCATGCAAGATGGAGGAGTTGGTCTTCCTAATACAAGTCTTTTGGATGGGTGGACAACTGAAGTTTTCGCTGCCAGGACCGGGCTTTTATTCCTTGAGGAAAAGAGAAAAGGTTTGGAGTTTTATAAGCAGTAAGCTGAGTGTGCTCTCGTACCACTTTGCCACATAGACGGACGAGCTGGCAAGTCGCCGCCCTACCAACGATACAAGGAACGTAAGGAAAGCAGCTATGTTAGAGCAGTGGAACACGGTATCATGCCGCGATAAACGATTCTTCGCTTGTGGAACAATCGCAAGATCAGTAAGATCTTAGTACGAAATCTTGGTGTCTCTCCCCAAAAACCGTTCAAGAGGCACGAAAAACGAAACTTGTACACGAAGGAGTACAAGCCCTTATCTTGGACGTGACTTCAGTATGTAAACGCCATTCGTACTAGACTGATCTAGCCCTTGAGATCTAAGCTTTCCAGCGGACACTATCAAAGGCTCGTTCGTGCTACTCAAAAGAGTCGCCAATCCGAGACTGAGTGGCAGGGTTGGTGATGCCGTGATTGATTGACCATGTGGTCAGGCTGAGCGTGTTGAAAAAAGACTTTTGCACGTTTGAGGGTCGTTGCGTACATCCATTACGAGCGAGCCGCGAACGTTCCACGCAAAATTCAATTACTGACACTATTGCACGATATTGAGTAAAAGATGGCTCCAATTACAATGCTCAAGAGGGGCATTCTCAGTAATCATAACGCCCACGACGGTAGCCTCCCCCATATCCACCACCGTACCGTCCGCCATAGCTTCCATAGTAGTCGTCCTCATAGTCATCATCAAGGTCATAGGAACCATCATCAGACTCATCGTACTCGGAATTATAACCATACCTTGCACCACGACGTCCTCCAAACTCCGAGTCTGAATAGTCGGAACTATCGTAATTGTCGTGGCCGCCATACGAAGAATTATCGTCTTCATCGTCTCGGCCGCCTCTATATCGTCTTCCACCATAATTATCTCGTCCATGACTGCGCTCACGACCATGGCCTCGACCAGCACGTCGCTCTGCTTCCTCCGCCAGACGAGCTCGCAACTCTTCCACCATGACTTCCCTAGGAGCGCCTCGCATATCCTCCTCAAATTGTTGCGCAAAGTCCGTACCATCTGCTTCATCAGGAAAGATCTCTACGGCTTGCCGTAACAGTTCTTCAAATTGTTCGTCAACATCGTCTCGATTCGTTTCCCGTCGATCATGTTCTCCACGTCGTGAAGAATGTGCACCGCGGTCATCCTGTCGTCCATTTTGCTCCATATAGTCACGGAGTGCACGCGTCGTACTCTGTGCCGAGCGATCTTGGTATCTTGTAAGAAGCTCTTCGATTTCTGTGGGGTCACATGTTTGCATTGCAAGCGCAATTGTTTCCGAAAGCTCTTCCTCTTCCTCGACGTTGGGTCGACGACCTGGCATGGTGATGGCTTTTGAATGAGCCTAGTGAAAAATATTGGTAGTGAAGAAGGTATCTAAGAGGCAATACTTCTATTACCACCTCCGTTGGAGTTGATAAATTTCCTGGAATTACTCTTTAGGTGAGTGTAAGTAAGATAAGTATGTCGCAGGATGATCAAGAAAGTAGTGACGAGAAAAGTAGGTAGAGAAAGTGATAAAATTTTATATTGATTACAAACGCTCCACATCTTGAACGTTGCACGAACAGAATGGGATCGGGTTTGCTATTGGTAGATTTGTCATTGAAGGCAAAGGCGCTAGATAATATCTTCGTCCACTCCTTAAGATTGAGCCAAAACAAGGCAACGAACCGGTAAAAATGTTGTTTTTACTTCCACAAGAGAGTCACACAAGACTTTGGAGTAAGACATTGTGCTTAAAAGACGAAAGATTGGGCGAAGTGTTGCCCGTTCTTTGTTTCAAGGACCATAGAAAGTGGTACAAGGCCGCTGCTACCAAGTTGCACTTGTAAAAATGTCTTTGTCACCAGACGATTCCCACAAAAAGACTACATGCCTCAATCTTAGGTCGACAAGGAAGAAAGAGACGAGACCTCCGGTATCGGCCCATCTGTCTCTTATGTGTCTGAGACAAGCAACCTGTTTCACAACAACCAGCAAATAAAAGGCTTGAGACTGATGCGACCGGACAACGGTCCAACTCGATGCCGTATCTTACCTACTTGGAATTTACCTTGCACCCTAGAAGACCAGTGTCTTTTGGATGTTGCCTTTCAATCA
Organism: Lecanoromycetidae sp. Uapishka_2; assembly: GCA_035521555.1. NCBI lineage: Eukaryota > Fungi > Ascomycota > Lecanoromycetes > Lecanoromycetidae sp. Uapishka_2. The sequence goes on along the minus strand of JASZXT010000507.1, from coordinate 13,167 downwards.
AAATGATACTATGAAATTTGGTCAGAAGGGACAAAGATACTGTGAGAGCTCGATATCAGTCTATGTAGGCCTGCTTGATTTTCTAGCCATTCTTGCTACTTCGAGTCAACAGCATGAAGCCCAACATCTCGATACTCCACCGCTCTCATCCAAAGCACTTGGTATCAAAACCGGTCCCAGTATTCCTCGCGGCCGTAGCTTCCACTATGCCCACTATCACTATGGTGGTGTCCGTCACTGCCACAACCACGACGGCCATAGTCATAATCGCGACCTTCATAACCGCTACTGCCGCCAGCTGATTGTCCCGAGCTGGACGCGTCGTCCAAGCTGCCTGTTCGGGAGGAAGAGGTTTCGGAGTCGATTCTGTATCTTGAATATCCGGAAGGACGGGGGCGATCTCCTGGTCTCCAAGAATAGGGCGATGATGAATCGATCCTTGCTCCCGTTCTCTCCTCTGGTGCAGTGTAGTACGAGGATTTGCTAGAAGATGAATCGATCTCGGATCCCATGGAGCCTAATGATGAAGAGGAGTCAATCCTTCCTCGCCTATGCCTTGGTATCACTGGGGATGAAGAGGAATCAGCTTTTGATCCCAGAGAGCTCTCTCCGGATGTTGAAGAGGATGAGTCGAGCCTGTGACTTGCGGGGTTTCGTCGTAAAAATGGTGAAAATTCGTCAAAATGTGGTAGATCGCTATAATCTGAGCCTGAGCCCATTAGCGTCGAGCTTGAGGACTCAGATACACTATCATCTTCATTGTAGCAACGTGGGTGATATGAACGTCCATTAGATGATGTTTCTTTGCAAGTAAGCAGAGGTCGAACAAAAGCGAAGATGAGGGTGATTTGCCGCCATAGCGTATTGCATTACCATGCTTGTCTTGGCCAGTGACACGGCTATCGTTTCCACGAGTCATGATGTCTTTGTTGGATAGACCTCCACTTGACTGATCAGAAGTCAACAGAATACATCTTGTTTGATATAGATCTCATATGATCTTCCAGATTGAAAGAGAACAGGACTCACTCGTGTTATTTGGCGTCGTATCATCTCAGACTTGCGTTGAATAAAGAAACGGAAGAAGAAAGATCATGGAGAAGACGTAGAATATATACCCTCTTTGATGGACCAGCTGACCAAACATATAGTAGCATCAAGTACCACTCTACACTGTATAGCAAGGCTCGATGACGGTTCAATCATAGCAAATGCGAGTGCAACACGGTTTCGAGCAACGCTGAGAAGTTCCAGGCGCCCTGGGCTCAAGCAATGCATGTACAGATAGCAGGAGAGTCCAATACAAAGCGCATGCGTTCTAGGTAGCACCGACTTGCAGTTAGGATAGATGGTTCGGCGGAAAGAATATGTTTTTCCTGCTTCGACTAGTAGCACAAGGCTGAGAAAGTATGACGAGTATGCACGCCGAGATCGGTCATACGTCTATATACATGCTTTGTGATAATAAGCCCAAAGAAATACTATCTCCAATTCTGCGCGTGGCGAAACTTGCTGTTGTATATCTTGATCATATGTTGCATGATCGGAAGCACTGGACAACGCCTGGCTGTGGAACTATCGCTAAATGTTGATTTTCCAAGGTCATCCCGGGCTTTACAGATTATCAATGGCTACTGTACCGCAAAAGCTTATCTAGAACGTCCTGGAGGACCTGGCCTTCCAGCTGCTCGTGATCGCTCCGGAAGTGGTATGTCATGATCTTATTCCGAGCTCTGTAACGATTAACATCTTTCAGGTAGAGAAGCTATGGACCCTCATCACCGCGGTGGTAGTAGTGATGCTGACTTTGAGGAGGAGGAAGACGGGCCTAATGATTTCGAGTTTGAGTGGGACGAAGACAATTTTGGTGAATTTGAGCTTGGAGGACGCAATAGAAATGGTGATAATGACCGCATAGATGGCGGACGCTCTGGTAGAAGTCGCGGCGAAGAACGTCGCGAGACGCACTAGATGCCGAAGTGGTAAAACCTAACTTTGTACACCTTGTTCGGGTTTTGTTCGGTCGGAGGGACCCAGCCACGGCTCATTTGTGGAACAATAACGCTGGTAATTGAATAGATTCCATCCACTGCGTATGCGTACCGAGTGCTACGTTACACAACCTATTTCTAGACATATTGTCTCTGTTCCTGCTCCTCTTCCGTTCTTTCTTTTTCTATTGTAATTAGCTCTACCTTCGAAATACCTCCTACACAATTGTTTTTACCATCATATTCCGGCTTCAATTTGAAACTTGACACCAAATAGCCTCCGAAACCAGAGACTACCCGAGGAATAGACAACATGATCTCTAGCAAGGAACAATACCTGCTGCTTCTCGCCACAATGATGCGAACGACTCCGGCCTCCAAAATACGTAACATCGTGGTCCAAAAGCTCAATAATCAGAAGATGCTGGGTCTATCGTACGCCGAGTTGACCGCCGAACTCCAGTGGCAAATGACAGAGCTCGAGAGGTGTGGATGCAACGATCCCGAAGTCATGAAAATCTGGGAGGAAAAAGATCGCTCTAGAGCCCCTGACGACGATATGAATGACTACTATCGAGTGATAATGGGTGAAGCGGAGTTTTCTGAGGCGTGGGAGGTAGAGCTCAGCAAACTCTACGTAGGACCTCGTGCAGGCCGTCGTGATGGGTATGGACATTCCGCTGCTCCTCAGCGTCGTGGATATGGTGGACGTGCCGCCCGTGGTGGTTTCGGAAGTGGTACGTCACATTTCTCCATTTGAACTTTGTATTTTCTGACATCCTACAGGAATGGGAGCTATGGGCTCTCGCCAACGTGGAAACTTCGATGACTTTGATCCTCGTGATGACCAACGCGGTAGCGGCGCACGTGGTGGTCGCGATGCTGAATACGAGGAGGAAGACGGGTTTGATGAGCTTGAGTATGGAGGACGCGGTGGAGGCCGTGATGGGGCCCGTATGGGCGGTGGACGCTCCAGTGGAGGTCGTGGCGAAGGACGTCGTGAGAGGTACTAGTTGACGTGGTGCAGAGATTTCATGATTGATTACGAGAGAAAATTGAAATACTTGCATGGTGAATTGACAGCACTTTTGTCTTGAAGGCATGTAGTGATAACGTCATTAGTTTGCCGTCAGATATTTTAGATCATGAACAGGTCTTGAGGTTATCTTCATAATTACTTTCACAGACGCAGGATTTTCAGCCATATGGAAGTCCCACTGTTGAAAGATCGTAAGCCAAACTCACGATTTGAGCATGTCTTCTGAATGGGACAACCGCAAATTTTGGGAGAAATCCTCATCCAATAGTGAGGCTTTCTTCATATCTATGCTCTCGAACACGTAATTCCTTGTCTCCGCGAAGCCTAATTCTATCGACTTCTTCCTCGATACCGTGTAGCGGTGCACAAGCAAATGGCTCCCTTTCCATCTTTCGATCTCATGGGTAGATGGGCTACCACTTCATCCTGACTTGTGTCACGCAAGCAGCCTTGATCTCCAGATTCTAGACTACTGCTGCCTGCACGCTGGTATCACGTTTGGTTACCTTCTCTCCTTTAAGGCGTGCCAATTCGTAAGACTCGCACGGCAATTCTTTTCAAAATCTGAGTGTCCATGACAAGAGTGATCCTCCAATAAGAGGTCTGACTCCTCCCCTTTTTCCGATCTGTTGCCTCGACTCCTGTTTCACCTGAAAAGTTAGCCATAGATTTGAAAGCTACAGACTCATGATACTCAGGTCTCTCTGACGTAGTTGGCATATCCATGCCGACTGTGTCCGATTAACTGGATCTTGTATGATCGTGTGACTAGCTGGAGTTACTTCTTATCTCCCATTTACTGGTCCGAGTCTTGGGCTAGTCGTCATCGTCATATTACTCATTCAAGCTACAAGAACATTGCCCTGTTACACTTGGGCGCGCTAACGTCATAGCTCTCTGACTATAAAATCTTCTGCTGAATTTTCCTTTTCTTTCTTTTCTTATCATACGCAAGACTCAAAAAGTTGAAAGCCTTTTCATAGAAATCAAACACTATATTTTAAGCATCGAGCCATCAGATTCACCAGGACAGAACTTTCCTGCTTTTGTCGGTAGACATCTTCGACAAATTATCATGCCTAGTCGCAATGCTCGAGAGGCTGAAGGCGTGAGAGCTTATCTTCATTCGCGGCAGCCAGGCCACGCCTCTAGCGGTGGCCGACAAAACTCTAGGGCTGTACGAAATTTTCCAACAGGGTCTTCAGCAGGATACGACGGACGAGGCCGCCAGATTGATGAGGATACGTCAGAGGAAGAGGATTCGTCGGATGAAGATGATATGTCAGAAGAAGAGGAGCTAGAACGTGATTTGGAGGAGCTCAGAGACGCATTCACCTACCCTCGTGATGGAAATCGATTCATCGAAGCATTCAAGGATTGGCATCGACATTCGAGCACGAAGGCGCAACATGAGGCCATATTATCGTTGTTGACGACCATGCTACGTGACCGCGCTACTGGGAATCATGTTAATGGATGGATTAGCGGACGTCCAGACGATCATCGAGGATGTTGTGGTCGCGATCGGCATTCATCGGGCCCTGCCGCAGTGTCTGGTTCTCGATCTCATGGCCGCCGTCATGGTCGACACTCGGGCGGCCATAGTGCTTCCGCTGGTCCTCAAGGCTCGGGATTTGGTGGCGGACCTGGTGGGCGACATGGCAGTGGACGTCGAGGCCATTGAGACCTTGTCTCGGCAGAACCGGAAATGCGAGATTAGAACGTGCACATCTGAGAAAATGGTAGCTTTGCAGATCTAGCCAGACAGACTCAATCTTGAACAGGCTCACGAGTTTTTCAATTCATTCCCTTTGTCTCTAGCACGTCTGACGTCGTCATCGTATTGCAGCAAAATTCACTGCCTGGCTCTGATAGGCATGTAGAAATCTTGGGCGACCGAGCATCATTAGCGTAATCTATAGCACAAGGCGAAGATCTAGTCCTGTGACGTTTGTTCTTGTGTTCCGTCGTACTTGTTCGGCTGAACTCTATTTCACTGAGATAGGAGCACGAAATTACGAAGACAAGCAGTTGAGCAGTTGGATTCGTCAAGAGTGGGGAGGAGAATGATACGATGCTGGCAAGGTGGGGATAAACAGTATTTTCTATAGCCTTTAGTTGGGTCACCGCGATGGCGCAAAGCACAAAATGTAGAAATCGGGTCTCAAACCATGATCACGAGCGCAGTCGAAGTTTTCGTAGTCGACCAAATGGTTATCCTATGATAGAACGTAATAATAGACACTTGTTTGTGGTCACCTCTTCACTCCTTTCTTCTTGCCTGCCACAACTTTGAAAGCAGAGTTTGGCTCCTCCTTCCCGTTAGCGGGACCCTTCTTTGCCACTTCTGACCATCCTCCACCACCCTTGCTCTCATTAGTATTACTGGGAGATGAGAAGCCGGTGTTGGTGGACGAATCAGGAACAATGCCACGGTCGGCAAGCTTGCGACGGCGTACAAATTCTTCGGCGAAGCGTCGACCATCGAGGGTTTGAGAGCTGGCGTAGATGGAGTCGGAGATGATTTCAGGGTCCGGAGGTAGAACGAGCAGCTCGGTTACAAAGTTGTCGACTGCAAGTAGCCATTAGCCAGGACCCGACGTTTGGAGCTACAAGTGGGACTTCTAACCAACAATGTTTGAATTCAGACTCTTACTCAATGCACTCTTGGTCCATTTGTGGAATTCTTCGTTGGCATGTTGTTGACTTCCAGGCCCCTTGCCACTAGTGCCCACGGTCGTCTTTGGCCTAGCTGCGGTTGCATTAGGCTGGACGATACCACCGCTTGCAGTCCGAGTAGTCAATCCCGGAGCAGCAGTGACAGGAGTTTTGACCTTCCCGCTAGCACCGACGGTTGTCCATGCAGTATTTACTGGTTGCGTTGGGGCGGCTACTTTGCTTGCAAGTTCGGCATACCGCTTGCTTCCAGCAGTGGGCGTGGCAGCATTGTTCGCAACATTCGCTGCAGCGGTGGCTGCAAGTCTGTTTTTGCGAGCTTCCTCTTCTTTCTGAATTTGTGCTAATGTCTTCTTGGCACCTGCGACAGGAGTTGCGATTGCGGGTTTGCCGGTAGCGGGCTTGGCCCATGCAGATGTACCAGTGCTGGCCGGAACGGCGGGTGAGATACTGCTTGCCCAATTGGCGGAGGATGGTAGTCCAGGGGCGGGAGCAACAGCTTGGTTCTGCTGAGCTAATCTTTCCTGCTCAGCGACAGCACGACGAGCAGCAACTGCCATCTCTTCTTGTTGAGCAGCTTTTTTAGCTTCCATGGCCTGAATCTCCTTCAGCGAAGGGCCCTTCGACCCTTCAGTGGATTCTTTTGCCCATGGAGCCATCGCAGCACTCGGAGTGTCGGTAGACTCGGTGCGAGATGGGGACTGCGACTCTGCGTTCAAGGCGTCTGCCACACTTTGTCTATTCCTCTGAGGCGTGGGTGCTGGCATAGGAGACTGTGATTGAGGAGGGGGAAAGGGTTGCGGCATGCCAACATCAACCTTTGCCCATGGCGACTGAGGTTGTACAGATGACGTTTGCTTGACAACAGCCTTCTGCACTTGCTCCGACAGTGAAGGAGGTTCAGACAATTTCTGATTTTGGGTCATCAATTGATTTTGATACTCTGCTTCTTCATGATGCTGCTGTGCCCGGAGATCCAGTTCGGAGATTTGGTGATTCGCTTGCCCGCCGATAGGGGTCGGCTGTTGGTACTGTTGCTGCTGCTCTTCTTGAGCCCTCAGCTGGTGATATTGCTCAAGGCGCTCTGCCGCAAGTCTCTGGTCGTCATTGCCTTGTCGTAGCATGTCGAACTGTTCCTGTTCGCGCTGCTGACGAGCTCTCTCCTGCATCACAGCAGCCACATGTTGCTGATGTACTTGACCATCTTGGCCGAACGGGAGTTGACCACTCCGGCCCAAGTTGTTGAAACGCTCCATGAAACCAGGCATGTCCTCTTCGCGCACTGAACTAAGCAGGTCAGCGCCTAAAGGGCCAGTACCCCGGGAAAGATCGTTAAAGAAGCCTGAACCGGATGCAGAGGCAGGCGGCTGTATTGACCCCTGGGCCGGAGACGGCTGATATCCCATTGGAGAGGTGATGCTTCCGTAACTTGGCTGGCTCTGTAAGCTATGGGCACTAGACTGGTGGTGTAGGTGTCCGCTTTGCATGTGGTGGATCTGTTTGAGAGCTAATTGCTGCTGGGCTAGGTGCTCCTTCTGCCTTGCCATCAAGTACTGCTCCTCCTGCTTGCGTCTCTCTAGAGCATTCTGTTGTTCTGCAGAAAGCGTAGTGCCAAAGCTGGGAAAGCTGCTTGCGAACGGCGGTTGTGCTGCTGACGGGGTGGTAGCTGGTATGGCACCTACCGTAGCAGCACTGCTGCTTGGTTGGGCGGCTGAAGACCCATGTGGAATGCCGATCTGGGGAACCAAAAACGGTTCTCGGGAGTTGCCAATCCTTCGAATCAATTGAGCCAAAGGTTCGTAGTCAGCATCCTCCAACTTCTTGACCTGAAGCTCGGGCGAGAAGAAACCAGCCTTGTACCAATCGTGCATCTCAAGTCCCGACCACGGTCCCTGGGTATTGCCTTGCGGATCACGGTAGATCCACCTCATGCGGTCAGGCATTACCATCTGTTTTTGCTGAGAAGCAGGCATCTGACCGGGAGAGGATTCTTGCTCTTGTGACCTAGCAAAGTAGCTACTACCGGCTGGGCCTGCAGAGAAGGGTGTCTGTGTGGCGTTCGACAATGGTGCCTGGCTTGACGGAATCGGATCGTTGGCAGCAAACGAAGAAACAAGATTATGAAGAGCTCGATTTCGAGTCTCCGGATTGGCAAAAAGATCTTCCGTACCACTACGTGCGAGGCGGGACGAGCTTTCGGACTCTCGCAAACCGAATCCAGGAGCATCATGGCCAGAATTACGTTGAAATGCATCAATGTTATCACTAAAGCCTTGCTCTTGTCTTGACATCTCACTTCGCATTTGTTCCTGCATGGCGTTCGGAAGCAGAGCGCTCAGTTTGCTGCCACGACCAGTAGGCCCGGTGCCACCAGCGCCAAAGAAACTTCCTCCTCCAAGTCCACCTTGTGGGGAGGTGAGATCATTCAATGCGCCAAATCCAGAATCACCAAAGGCGGCAGGGTAGCTAGGCTGTGCCCGGCTCGGGGTACCTATTGCTCCCGGGGCTGCTGAAAAGGACCCTCCTGCCAATCCGTTCAGATTACCCAGACCGCCAAGGCTAGGGTACGCACGTCCACCACCTCTACTCGATGTTTGACTTCTGTCGCCTCGAGTGTCATCCATTTGATTGTGGAACGCACGAGCTGTCTGTCCAAATTGCGCGCCACCGGGATACGGCATATGATGGAGGTCAGGGTCATCGGTATCATTATCTTCTGGAATAGGTTGTGGGCCTTCAGGGCTTTGGTACGGGTTTGTATTTGTTGGGCTCATCGGTTCATTCAACTGGCTCATGCCTTGATTCCTAGCCTGAGGTGTCTGCTGCTGAGAGTAGTCACGGTGCTGCATTATTTCACGGAAGCCAGGCATGTCATTACCTAAATTCATGGAAGAGAATCCAATGTCATCATAAGAGGTCTGACGATCCGGATTTCTGTATCTTCCTGCGAGTGGTACTGGTGGGCTTGGGTCATCGCCTCCTAAAGCCGCACTTCCACCTGTGCTAGGGAATTCGTCCTCATCTCCATATAAGTCTGCATTCGTGCTGCGCGAATGGGAAGTTCGATCACCAGGCCGGCGAGATAATTGCTGCTCGCTTATGGATTCAGGTAATCTTGCTAAATTACTAAGTGAGGCCTTCTCTTTGACCTTAGTCCCTAGATCTTCAGAGCTGCCTCCGGTCATTAGGCCTTTGAATCTACTTTCCCCACGTAGACTACCAAATCCAGCTTTCTTCTCACTTGAAGTAGAAGTCTGATTGGCTCCTCCGCCCATGGCAAAATTTCCAAAGGCTCCCATTGGAGAAAACCCAGCAGATAAGGGAGCAGCAGACCATGGAGAAGAGGGACCGCCAATGCCAGCACTAGCTGGCTGAGTACTTGTCCTTTTAAGTGTTCCAAAAGGCGAACCTGAGTCGTTGCCTTGGCGGCCGTCATCCCGATCTTTGTCATCAAGGCTGGGTCCGAAAGTCTCTTTATGGTCTGTTTTGCGCCTGAGGAGGGATGGAGGAGGCGACGATATGTTGGTACCCTCCTGTGAAAATCTGTTGCTGGTTGGAGACGTTAATGAGGCTTGCAAAAGATCACCTCCCGATTCTCTGCGTCGGGCTCCCGGCCTAGTGGATGGAGAGTTGTTCATGTTTTGAGGAATAGAGGTTCGACGGTTGGTGGCACTACTGTTTGGCGTTCCGTCTTTGTTAGAATTCTGGGTAGGTGGCTTGAGTGGCGAGTTGACTGACGAAGCAAATGCCTGTTCGTACGTTTAGTGAACCGATTGGTTTCCGTTTCTGCGCAGGAGTAGCTACCTCTTTTTCATCCTCAGTCATTTCCAATAGTGCAAGCGGCTGCACGCTGCCAGAATGATCCCAGCATATCTCAGGTCCGGTATCTTTATGATCATCCCGTTTGCCCCAGCCGCCATTGGTTGTTCCATTGATTCCTGGAAACCAACCATCTATAAAAAGATCTTCAAGGTTGCCATTCGAAAACCCTGACTTCTCTTGGGCTCTGTACAGGTCAAGTAGTTGATCTTTTGAATAGCGACTTTCCGTTGAGCCACCATTCCGATTATAGGAGGATTGAAAGTTGGAATTCATATGTGGGGGAACATACACACTACCAGCCGAAGGTGGGGGGTTGTTGTTCGATTGGGGGCCGTCTCGCGAGTAGGATGAATTCGTGGCTACCGAGGGACGGCGAAAGGTTGCTGTCGCGCCATTGGTCCGAGCGCGTGACCTGTGCACATGGTGGTCAGCACTGTAGCCAAAGGGATTTGAAGTATGCTCCTGTGATGGCAAGTGCGCCACCAGTCCCGCTCTATGTCCGGCTTATAACGTACCAATCTCCACTGCCAGTGTTTCGGCCATTCGGGGTACTTTCGCTGCCAGTGTTCCCTGCTGCTGCTGAAGCGAAGCTCGAAGTAAATGGAGAAGGCATAGTCGAGGGTTGTAGTACGGGGACTCCTCGAAAGTAGTGATCGAGGAGCTCTTTGGACAGGGGATTAGCGATTGAAACTGTAATCCACACGCTACTTTACGTAAGGATATCTGCGAGTGATGTTGGGGTAGGACCTAGATTCCTGGTGTTGACTTCGGAAGCAGGAATGTTAAAGTAGCTATGGAGTATTTCGAGTGTTCAATTATGTGGTAACAGGATAGCTATTTCAGTGAAAGGAGGAACTGCAGTAGTTTGGAGTGAAGGTTCGAGGACGAATTCCTGAGCACGCTAACCAGCGCCGCGCCAAGACATGCACACGACTCACGACTTTTACACGCTAGAAGGAGGAGGATAACTACCTTACACTTACGAGACTTGCGGTGCTTAGTATCTACCACTCGGCTATGCTTCATCACGATGTCAAGCCCCAAATCAGCTAGACTACTGTTTTACGGTGCCGTTCTATCGAACAATGGGTGATTTAGCCTCGAAATAGCAGCGCCGTCCAATTCTGTCGGACTACAATGTTGCCCCAATCGGTGTTGGGTACTGTTCTCTGGTCAAACGGATGATGAAGCTCACGAGAGGCTGTAAGGCCTATGACTTGGCCGACCCACAGGAGTGTTGAAAATCCAATCTGATGCCTGGTAATTTGCAATCCCGTGGTCATTTTCGATGAATTCCCGATACGCTCAAGGCAACGTGCGCATCTCGTGGGTACTGACGTAGAACAACACCGTATACATGCAATGCTTCCGCGATATGTCTCTTTATAAGGGTCTCTGTTGTTCCGTCGATAATGTCTGCTGACATTTCCTTATATCGTCTGTGGTTGCCGCGAAAACCCCTACTAATCTATCGTCACGGTTGTGGTGTTGAGATCCTCCCATTCAGAACTACTTTCGTCTCGCACTAGATAACTAAAGTCTTTCTCTTTGCCGTTTACCTGCTTTTTCCCCATTGAATTGAGACTTTGGCCCTGCAAGGCAAAACGTTATTCATCGTAAATTTTCGTGGAAAGTGTTGTTTGCGCCATTAAAGGCGTATGTCACCCACCAAAATATTAAAAGATTCTTTTCCACAACCTTACCTTTTAACGCTTTTCAAAGTGTGCTGTCTTGATAGCCTTCCAAACTAGGAGACCCTTTCTTCCATCAACGTTCATCAGAGAAGCAGGAAGGTCAAACTTCGAGACTCTCCATGGCAATGGGTAATGGTTTCGTGATTATTCTTTGCAAAGCTTTCCATTAACATACTCAAAGCAAGACGTCCTCGCGGAGGCTACATCGACGACTTTGATCGTCCCAAAGTATATCAGAACCAACGCCTCCGTCCTGAGCTCTACAACTCCCACATACCTATCTACACCCAGCCACAGGATCGACATGCATTCGAGTATGTACCTGGTGGACGTCTCTTTGAGCCAGATGGTCTCCCACACGGAGAACTCGCAAGATGGATTCAATGGAACGCCGCTCGGTATCAAGCCCACGGGCGGAACCCAGTGATTCGTAGCCTACCGATTAAAGACCTAGAAGCCTTCTTTCAGCTCTGTCATGAAGACTACAAGCGTGAGATGGATGAAGCGCGCGAATTTGGTCGCATGCACGGCATGAGAGGGCGACAAAGCCACGACGGTAGTTTTGATGAAGATAGGATCCAGAAGATGCAGAAGAGGATTGTGAAAAATGACAAAAAAAACAAAAGCGGCAGACACCGAAAGCATCGCGGCTCCTCCGAAAAGGAGCGTAAGCGTTTGGAGAAAAAGAAAAGGAAGAAGCTTGAACGAAGCTACGGAAACCGCTACCGCGAGTACAGCCCCGATAGCTCTAGCAGCTCTGATAGTGAATTCAGCAGCTCTGATGATGATTCATATGATGGTCGCTACAGGTAAGGGTCCAGCAAACGTGGATCGGTGCAGTCTGATTCTGGGTGATCTGGTATAGGAAGGTGCGGTTTGTTCCGCCAGCACGAGGGTGTCCAATACATTCTAATACTCAGGGATTTAGAAAGAGTGGCTATTGAGGAGTTCTGCAATCTTGATTTTGAAGAGCCATTTAGACTTGCTAGTTCGCTCTTTGTTTGTTGTTCACTTTCGCTGATGGTTAGCCTGGGTAATGCAAGGACAATTTGAAACATATTGAAATCCAAGTACGGCGAGCACTGCCTTTGGTACCATGCTTAACATGAAGGTGCGCAATTTCATACTGGCAGGTAACAGCTAATATCCGTACTCATAAACATGGCCCATTTGACAGCCTACAGGTTGAAGGGTCAGGAAGATGCAGTGCAGAATCTTGTTGATGCTCGCATACAAGGTAAGGGAAGCGAAAAGCATGACGAGAAGTACATTGGTAGCTTGGATTCGGAGACTAGTTGAGCATTGAGCTTTCTCTGCTTGCTGACTACTGAGATCTTCCAACTGTGTCCGTCAACATGAAGAATCCAGAGCTACATTCACTCATTAGGCATTTGTTGTATTTATAGCTATGTTGGACCAAAAATCTGATTCAAGGCTTCTTCGTCCACGTGAGGAACCCATACAGCTGCACACCAGCTGATGTCACTGTTAAGAAGCAGCCCAAGTCGAGCAATCCACATGCAGCAATCAGCATCAATAATACATCCCCAACATCAGTGATCCTCTCAATGCAGTCAAAGACGATGTGTAAGTTTCCTCGGTGGTCATGCTGGCGCATACCACGCAAATATCAGCAGCCGCGGTGAAACGCAATCAACAAATGTCTCATTCAATATACAGGGGAGAAGAGACAGCCCTGTTTCATTCGAGCAGCATTCCAAAGCTCCTCCAACAGTCCCGATCCTTATCACCTCCTACCATCCTGTCAACATCAGCAAGGCAGATAGAACAAGGTTTCAATCCTCAGAATGACAACGCTAGGTCAGTGCCCAAACCAGTCCAGCTCCAGCTCTCTCCACTAACCAAATCACAGCAATGAGACACAGAAGAAGCCTACCATTCAACCATCCCCACTTCCGTGACAACATATACTACCCTCCAGATC
>JASZXT010000506.1:0-19713 GCA_035521555.1 Lecanoromycetidae sp. Uapishka_2 | reverse complement strand
GCCAATATACCCATACACACTCGCAGCACTATCACACTCGAGTAATGGTCCCTCGTTCAGCTTTAGTAGTGCAAGCGCAACTTGGAAGAGGAATGTAGAGCCATCGTTGAAGCAGAGCACGACGTCCCAGACGCGGAAGAGCGCTTCGGCAGATAGGCAATCTGTGAAGACGGAGAGGAACCATTGGAACGTTAGCGCTTCGAGCTCGATGCCCAAATCATTCAGGTGCGCGGAGAGTTTGGGAAGGATCTCGGTGACGTATTGGCGCAGGACTTGCTGATCAGCGCGGGAAGCTAGGAGGGAGTGATCGTAATAGTGGCGGGGGAGGATATGTTCAATTATGCTTGTGAGGACCCAGAAGGCGTCTTCGGCGGTTGGCATGATGAGGAGAAGGGAGGCTGTGATCATGTTCATGCCTTGACAGTATCCGACTTCTGGATTGCGGCGGGAGTAGGCAAGGAGGACTTCGTTGAGCTTGGCTACGCCGGGGCCTTTGCGGAAGAAGACGTTGTCGGTGAGGGTGCGATGAATGTCCATTTGTATTTGAGACACGATGCTTGGGTCATCGCCGTCGTCGTGTTTGATCAGGTCTTCGTAGTAGCCTGGAACGCGCAAGGCGGAAGCGCCGCTGCATTCGGCCCATACCTTTGCGCGGAGAGACACTGGTATGCCGCCAAGGACTAATTGTTTGAACTCCTTCCACTTAGCTTGACCGACTTTGCCCTTGTTACCAAGACCTGCAACGCCAATCATTTCACCGTCTGCAAGGGCGACTTCTGGCATTAAGATTTGCTTGGCACTAGAGGCACTCTCACCCTCTTTCTTACGCTCAGCCCGGACTTTGCGTAAAAATTCGTTCCACTTTGGTGTCTTCTCGCGTTGGAGGGTATCATGAAGCTCGGTCATTTGTGCTAGTAATAGCTTCACAGGCTCTCCTTCTACGTATGTAGATGTCGACTGAGCTCCGTTGGGATTTAGAGAGGCTTTGGCTATCTCCGCATTTCCTGCAGTGATAGGTGACATCTCTGGTTCGGGGTGGTGGCTTGATAGCAGCGATCCTCGCGAGTCGTTCCCGGTCGGCAGACGCTTCAGTCGAGGACTCGGGCTTGGGCTTGAGACATCAGAGCTGACTACATTGAGGGCCGATTTCGGCTTTGGAGTGTTTGAAAGTAATTCAGCTGGGAATGTCGTAACTTTTAGATAGTCCTGCCATCGTTTGGTCGGCTTGCCCTCGGCGCGATCATCTGTTGAAGCTGGCGTGTCAGGTCGGTGTGTAGAGTTGGTTTTGGAGTGAACGGAGACTCTGTCCGTGTCCGCAAATCTGAGCGAGTCTCGAGCACCACCAATCATCTCCACATTAACGCTGACATTCGACTTGCCTCTCGCATGTCCTTTCGTAGCCTCAGCCTCCTTCTTTTTCCGACGTTGATCGTATATGAAGCCGTACCTGTCTGTGAGGAGATCCGATGGGCCATCATTCTGGTTATTGGAAGTGACTAATGTCGGAGGCTTAGAGTCTGGTGGATGAATCGTATCCATTTCAACAGGTCCAAGATTGGTTGCAGCATCGGCAGATGTAGGGCTAATAGGCGTCTGAGAGTGCGATGGCTGCGAAGTGGTCTTTGATATAACAGTTGGTCCAATTGCAAGGGGTTGAATAGGCTTCCGTGATGCACGAGTAGAAGGCTCCATACTGTTCACCTTCATCAAGGCTGCTCTGGCAGAGGTAGGTACAGGCGGAACATTGGCCGTAGACTTCGTTCCGGACGCCTTTGACTGAGCACTTCCAGTAGTTGAAGACCTTCCTCTCATCGTACCGTGTTTGTCATGGTCACGAGTAGCCTGGGCATTGCCCGCAAATAGTTTCAACGCCCATGATCCAACAGATGCTGAAGTCTTCTGCGATTGGTCTGGAGCCGAGTTCTCCATTGTCGCAGCACGTGTAGGAGGCTGGAAGAGATCATCATCAAGCCCTTTCCGCCGCCCATTGCTACCACCTCTAGCTCTTATAGCAGTCCCAACGTCTTCGTTAAGGTCGCTGATCACGCTACTCGCTCTGCTCGTCTTGTGGTTAGTAGAATTGCCGCTCCACAAGTAACCTTTCCATCCGCGGACAGTACTTCCTGGCCGGCCTTGAGAGTCGATGCTAGATACTGTGGACCTTCCATCTGACTCTTTCGAGATTACGCTTCGAGCCTTGACTGTGCCCTGCTCATCTGGCCTGGTAATTGAGTCAAAATACCCTTCGTCTATTTCATCGCTCAGTCTTCCCACATTATCTTTCATGGCCTCCCCAACCATGGCATCGATACCACTTGTGACCCCACCAGATATTCTATCTTTCCGATCCCTTCCACTGGTTATTTTCACGTCACCTGTGACGAGCGGGCGTTGTAGCGTGATAGCACCATCTATAGGATTCTCGATGCGATGTAGTCTTGTCTCGATGTCCTGATTGGAGACCTGTACCTCTCGGAGCATCTTCTTGAGTTCCCTTTCCCTTTCCTCAGCTCGTCGCCTAAATGCTGTCATTTCCGCATCTCTCTGTGCCAGGTCTTCAGCCAGCTGCCGCACTAGAGCGACTGCGCCTTTCTTCTTGATCAGATGCCTAATATCGGCGTCAGTAGAGTGATGTAGCGCACCCGGTACATCTTTGGTGGTGGTCTTTGGGGGGTCGTCGAAGAGCGCCGAGCGACCTCGAAATGAGGGTGTGCTTGTGATAAGACTCTCGACGATCGATGGGCTTTGCTTCGTCGATATACGAGGCGTCTCGTAGGGAGTCTGTGGGGTAGACCAGGCAGTGAGCTGCCTTTCAGGCTTGGTACCAGGTGAGGCATCGGGCGACAGCGAGGGAAATGATTCGAGTGTTTTGGCGGAGGTAGGAGTGACGAGGGAGTGCTTTCGAGATCCTGCTCTTCGAGTACCAGACTTGCGCGAGGCGGTGGACAGCTGGGATGAAGTCCGTTCCAGGTTGCTGTCGCTATTGACGCCGGCCATCTTGTAGCCCGTAGGAGGTTGATGCGATCAACGCATCTTTTCTGGACAATAAGGAGGGACAGAACCTTCTTGGTCTTGGGTTAGGGGGGTTAGTGAGTCGTTGTCAAAATGGCAGCGTGCTGGCAGTCTTTCGTCATTTGATGAGCAGGCGAGTGCCGCCGACCAGGTTTCCGCTCCTTCCTTGCACCTCCCCTTCTTGCAATTTCAGATATTCACACATGCAATGTCAAGACAGTCCTAGTATCAATGAAAAAGAGTGTGAAAGATGCCACGAGAATATGTTCCTGCAGGATTGCACAGGCGGCAACGCCAAGGATCAACACTGGATTGCGTTTCAAGGAGAGGTGGATGAATCGGTGTGGCGTATCAAAAAGTTCCTACAACCATACGTATATGGGTCAATTTTGCACCGCCTAGATGGATGACGATCGCGAATATCAAGACCTTCTTGTGTTGTAATAGTCGTCGGTTCTCTGAATGAGCTTGACACTCTCATTCGGAAAGACCTCCTTCGTCTCCCAGCCTTCGAGAGCCTTTGACTCAAACACTTATTTCTGGTTCGCAAAAAAGGTATCTCTGTTAAAACCCGTGCAAGGTCGGTCTTTTGTCGTCTGGATTGTAAATGCCGCACCCTTTGTGCACCCTTTTACCCTCGGATGACCTCCTCTCTGCTAATGATGCCTTGTTGTTTCTGCCTCAAGCCTCCGATTCAATAGCTCTAGAACCCCACCAGAAACGCACACACGCTGCTTTGTTAATGTACCAGGCCAGGAAGAGACCAAGAAAGCCGACTGTTAGGCAAACACAAATGATAACAATAACGTCGTTTCCTGGAATCATCTTGTAGGATACGCAAGATTGTATTCGTCTAGATCAGTATCAAGTGAGCCTAGCTTTGAATATTTTGGCAGTGAATGGAACGTAGGGAGTTTTGCATTTTGAGGTAAACCTAGGGTTGTCACGTTGTGTTACTGTGGGACATTCTGTATGACCAGAGTCTCACTAATCCCTTCACTTGAGATAAATTGCAAATGAGCCTTGATTTTTCTAAAATCCACATATTTGATCAAGATCACAACAGATTGGACACTAGCAAGCTCCCAGTCTTCACGTCGTCCATGCGAAAATGGCGATGAAATCATCATAAGTGAATGGTATACTGAGCTTGATGCTCTTATCTACGGGGTACATTATGTCAACATACGATCAATCAGATTTGAACATGATCGGGGTTATTTATGTTCCAACATTCATCTTTGTTCATTATCACCTTACGTCTCCTGTGTTGACTGACCAAGGAGGACTAGTGGCTTCAATATCTAAACCCCTGAACTCGATAAATGTCACTCTTGCAGCTTCTCATCCCTAGCTTCTTCTTGCAAGTTCACCCTCGCCATTACAAAGGCCAACAAGCGTTCCAAGTGATATAATCGATGCAAACGTGTCTAGACACGGAAGACCTCATAATCATGGCACGAAATCCGCCATCGTCTGCTTCCTCCAAGACAAATTCACCCATCAAAAGATCCGAGAAATCGGTCTCTCACTCAGCATTGAGGCCTTCACTCAGGCATAGCTCAAAATTTCCACGACGAGGTTGGGGCTTCATCGAAGCATTGGCTGTAACGATTCCAATATTGGCAATCTACCTGCTCTGGCTCTTCATAGATCATTGTGATGAACAACAATCTCTTGGAGCTGGTGATTTTGTGGGATACAGTCAGTCTTGTTTCCACGCCTACCAATGCTGTCGTGAAACGAATACCGGTAGACCACAGCATTTCCAAATCGATGTGAACGGAAAATCGGATATCGTCATCAATACTAGGGAGGACGAGTATCAGCATTCACCCAACATCGAGCAGACAGCACAGACCCCTGACGAGGATATCAAGGCCTTGGAGGATAGGATCGATGACATAGAACGCACAGCCAACCTCAAACAACGTGACTGGATCACCAAACAACTCGGCCAGCTGTACATGACCAACAACCTCAAACTCGAAATCATGAACAAAATCTTGCCCGACATGAAAGAGGTACTCGCGGATATCGAGTGCTTAGATGCTTGCTTGCATGGCATGTCTCAGCTACGCACAGGCGGTGTTGAAAACAACAAGAAATATTTCGAAAAGGTCTACCGGATCTTCGACGAGCTCTTTCATGCTTTGAGCAAAGGTAGCCGCTGCAGAAAAGACAGGAAGCAGATTAAGAAGCGAATGAGGGAGATAGGGGATCGGTTGGGTTTGCAATCGCGGGCAACTTGGTTAGAGCCCCTCGAGTGATACAACAAAACGGCTTGCAGCGATCCCTACACGTGATAGGGGATAAATGCAAAGGACAGTCAAGAAAGATTTTCATTCAAGTTTCCCTATCATCACCATGTTCAATCGCCCCTGCTTACCTCATCTTCTCGTGAACAAGTCCCCAACTCCCTGCTCCAAACACACATACATGTAAGATCTACGTCGGCAAGGCCCTCCATAAATTCAAAACCATCATTGTCATCGTCAGCATCACAATCTCCAACCCTCAAAAAACCTCCGCCCCGTCTCAACACCCACAAAATACAAATCATACATAAATCCCCGCAAACCCCCCTAAATGCATCCTTCTCATCTCTGCCCCCACTACACTCACGAATCCCCAAATAACCATCTGCCCTCCGCGCGTTGCGTTTGTAAGCTGAGCACTTCCTATATACATTATTGCAGGGACAAATCTGAAGCAGGCCACACCAGACGTCCTGCTCGTTCATAGCGATGGCATCGTATACGCGCATCACAGCGCGGACTACGCCTTGGTAGATCAGCCTTGCTTGTGTGCTTGGGATTGGACTTGCAACGATAGCGGCGGGGTTATTCGTGTCACTTTACTATAGGGTAGGATGAGGTGTTTTGGAAGGGTTGCGAGAAGGCGGTGAGTGGTAATAGCGGTGGGATGGGTGAGGATTAGGCAGTGAGACTGTATTGTTTTCTGGGAAAATTCTGGGAAAATGGATGCTGGGGTGGGATGTGTACATATGCGTTAGGAGAGGGTGTGGGCGGTTAGCAGGACTGAGAATGGAAAAGGGATGGATGGGTACGTGAGGGTGTTTCACGGTCAGGGTTTGAATGTCGGAGTTGGAGAATTGTTGAATGGCTATGTATTATGGAGTTGTTTCACGTCTGCCGGAGTGCTAGGAAGATAAGCGCAATATGGTAGAATAATGACGATTATGGTAGCTTTACTTTACACATTCAAGTCGTCGGAGCTCTCTTATCATTGTGCTAGGAGAGTTGATGCTGTACAGGGTAACACTCTTGGGCGTGTCCGAGCTATGCCCATTACAAGGGAAACTTGCAACGGTGCCGTAGCTTTCAAGGTCATTGCAGCGAAAGAGGTTTGACTCGGGAATTTGGAGGTTTTTGTCGCACGCAAAAAGCGATAAGATGGCTTTGGTGTGAGCTTTACCAGTTCAAATAGATGTCTAAGCTGATGCCCGGTTTGGCTTCATGATCATTGTATGAAGTATCTCAAGTCTTGCAACATCGGTCTTGCATCATAAGACTTCTGCGGCAGATACTCCCTCAATGTATCGTGACAGCCAATAGATCAGTCGGTATTAGAGTGGGACACGAGTCTTTCGATCCAACGGTGGTTGAAGAGACGGATATACCCACCAGTACTCAGGTGCATATGCGAGTCAATAAGGCGATAGAAGGATTGGGTAGTGATTGTCTTTGACAACTGCTTTGAAAGCGCATTATCTAATTGTCATGTCGATGGGTGACATAGGAGCTGATCTTGCATTCCCTAGGAAGCTGCAATGTGTTTTAGCATTTCGTCGCCAAGGAAGCCTCTTCAAAGTTGGACTTACGCTTGCTCAAATTGCTCAGGTGTGTAGACACGGATGGCATCACGCGGGACCGATTGAAGCACAAGGTACTCGTCCATCCATCCAGGCCTATGATCATATACCGAAGCTGGAAGCTCCAGCGCGACTATCAAATCGTTGACGCGGTATACCCATCGACTCCAACGGTGCCTGCTGAGGTTGATTGCTAAGACTGTATGTCGTATATTGAATTGGTATAGCGATAGGGGGTTGTACTTGTTGATGTGTTGCGGGTTCCCAGTTACCGAAATGTAGGGACTGAATAACCATGGCTCGTGAAGTGGGAATGAGAGGTGCTTGATGATGGACTCGCGGAAGAAGTTTTGGTCCAAAGGTACTCCCACAATAGATGAGGTCGTTTGTAGACCAGCATTTTGATCCCATAGGTTCCAAGGATTTGGCAGGTCATATCTCTCGTAGAAGAGCGTAGGCAGGTCTGCGGGACTCGTACGGTGATGATTTACAAATGGTTGGATGTCGGTGATTGTTGTATCTATGACGATAGGAGGAGGCAGAGCCTGGTATGAGTCCCTCAATGCGACCGGCTCGAGGTCGTTTCTAGGGTAGTCATTTGTGGCATTTGATCGGCTAGCAGCGTGTCCGGTTGACACCCCGTTAGGCACATGGAGGAATGAGACCTGTCCGTCCATGATTTGGACCGCAATATCCTTCGGATCTAAAGTGAGGAGGTCAAATTCGGAGAAGAGAGAGAGCTATGAGACGCGAAACCCTCAGGATTGAGCGATGCGGGTATTGGAAGGCGCAGAACAGACTGGGAGCAAGCAGGACAGAACTACAACACGTGAGCTCGAATGCGAAGCAAGCACATCTAAATAAGAGGTCACAAAGCCAGCATAGCAACTATATGCCATACCCACAGTGAATGCCATATCATGAGTGTAGTTGCGAAAAATATTAAAGGTTAGGAGTGAAGGCATCACTATTGGTTCGGAACGTTACCTCCTTACACGAAAGTGAAATCGCTTGACTAGGTGAAGGGGAAACGCTATCGGGGGTATCCTTGTCCAAGCAGCACGTCGTATCGTGGAAGAGAGTGTGCGTTTTTGAAGAATGCTGGACTTGGGCACCTCATATGAGCTAATTAGCATTGTATGAAGACAACGATCTTCAATTTTTATGTCTTTATCCGAAATCAAGATTCTATAGTCGATGAATAGGGTATAATTCATAAAGTCCACAAATGAATCATCGTTCGAAGTGGCAAGCCTTGCAGCTGGAGCGCTCACAGCGATGGCGTTACGGGGAACGTGGACATTTGCGTTGTACCGAAATCCTCAGGTCTTTCGTACGTCACAAATCAGCGAATGAAGGCTTGACACTACTCTCATGTGCCAACAGCTCACAAGCTCATGATCGCTTTCCGCGGCCATTCTTGCGAGGTGCCATTGATTGGCGGAAAATTTTCGTGTATCTTGAAATCATGCCAAATCTGTGCGTATCGGGATAGCTCTTACGGCAAAAATTCACGCCTCAGCTTGACCCATAGGTGTTTCTGATCAAATCTTAAATATTTGTCATCTATAATGTTTTAGTGCAGCGCACGTCGACGGCAAACTTCACGAGCTGGCAATCGAAGGCATCTGCTACGCAATGCGTCTGTCAAAGATGTTAGATAGCCCGCGTGAGGAATGCACTGAGAGACCTGAATATTGATCAAGGTGGAAGCCCCATGGAAATGGTTTGGCCCGAAGCCTCAGATGTCAGCATCGCTCCATTACTCTGCAGTAGGTGCCGTCATGACACCCCGTCCAAAGAATTCGCTGATGGTGCCAAACTTATCTCGGCTCCGCTGCAATGCGTCCTGGAACATGTCATGTCTATCTGCAGAATCTTCCTGCGCTTTTCGAAAAGCACGAATATTATTGTTAGCTCCAGTGCATTTCGGACATTCTGCTTCTTGGCCATTCGTCTCGTTGAGGCAATTTTGGTGAAAAGAGTGTTTGCACATGAAGTGAACAGTGGGAAGATCGAGGCTCCTCCCACATGCCGCACATCGCCGGGTTTGGAAGACAGCAGGTTTATTGCCTAGGTCATCCATCTCCTTTCGTTTGGCTTCCGTCTCACTACGATAACTTTCGATGAGACGGCGATTCTTGGATCAGGGTCAGCGATTACGGTTTTTGGGCAGAATGTAGAACTCACATTCGAAATTTCTTTCCTCTCCCTCTCGATGGTATCTCTAAGATACTTTTTGACCATACCCATTGTTGCAATAGCGTTGGTACTCAAGGTCTGTATAACTTGCAATGGCGCCATTAAGCCATCTTCATCAATTTTCTTCAGGACCACGTCTAGTTCATCACCAGCCTCCTCCAAAATATGGGCATTGGAAGTGAAGTATGCAAGGGCAGCTGGATATAGCTGTGGCTCTTCGGGCCCATACTTTCTCAGTGCTTTGATAGCCCCCGAGGTATCGTTAGCGGAAGTATAAGATCGAAAGATGTCAAAACGGAGGCCCTGCTGCTCTCTAACAAGGACGGTACCATCCCGAAAATTCGATAGATGTGAGAGTAGCAACACATTTGAGGTATCAATTGGGACCTGAAGTACAATTAGCTTCGGCAAAGGAAAATCATCTACAAATCCCTACATCTTTGCCATCAATGAGCCTCTTGGCCTTACCTTCCCAAAGTTCTTTTTCTTCACCCTTCTTGGTGTTGGCGGTTTCCAGATACATTTCGAACAGCGTCGTATAAAGATCAGTTTTGTCGCCTTTATCGAGGTCAGTCTGTCTCAAGCATGCTTCTAAAAATAGGATGAAGTTTTGAGGATGGTCTACAAAAGACGAGAATGCCGTTCGTGGCTTTGGTATATCATATTCCGGGGATGGCTGAACGGCATCGGCTCCAGCGGCGTCCGTTTCACCTAGTGCCAATTGTTGATTTCCCAATGTTGCAGGAGATGGATTGACACTTGTCTGTCGATATGGTAAAGGGATGAAGGACGTTAGATTAGACATGGCATTCGCTGCGCCACCTTGAGGCACCTGAATCGTGGGGATAGGCACATCTCTCTTGGGTCTATATTGGCCTGTATAGTAGTCGGTAAAAACTTGAGTAGTATCGTCTGGGCAGTGTTCCAATAACACTCGCGCATATTTCATAAGGTTAGGATATGCCATTTCGGGCTGCAGGCGCCAAATGTAGTCGAGAGCTTCTTCGTACTTCTTCGAATCTTCGATCAGTATATCGATGACTAACTCGTGTTCATTGTTCTTCTTGGCTAGGAAGACTGCTTGATCGTAGTAGCCGCCCTGCCGGCACATGCTGATGGCCGTCTCTAGGTCGAAGTTTGTCCCTGATTTTATAAAAGTCTCAAGCTTGTTGGTATCCTTCAACTTTGCATAGCAGTTGAGTAATAGCGTGGTATGATCTACTGTAGCTCTATCATGGTCGTGAAGCTCTTCAAGGTACTCAATGAGATTGTTGATCCGTTGAGAGTCAAGGAACTTCGCACATCAGCGGCTGGGACATCAATTTGATGAGATCTTTACCTTTCGTATCACTTGCGAGGGTTCCGTATTGTCTATAGCTTTCAGATACTGCTGCATAGCGGTATCGTAGTCGCCCTTTTTGTGCAGATAATCACCGTATTTGCGTAGGATAACATTACGCTGAGTGGTGTCAACACCAGCCTTTTGGGCAAAGTTAATCGCCAAGACGTAAAGATCACGTTGATAAAGAATTTCGAGCTTTTGCTGCAAAGACTTCTCGTGGTATCTGAAGAGCTACTGTAGTCAGCACCTTGTTCGGTACTGTTGCGAGGGAATGGACCAACTTTTCCACCTAGGGTCAAGAGGAATACATCACCCCATTCAATAAACAAGGCTTTCACTTCAGATATGAGGGTCTCCGTATGCGCTATGAATTTCAAATCCGTGTCAAGTAGAGCAAACGTCGATGTATTGAACAGGTCATCTGTTCGATTCCCTCCAAATCTCCGAAGGCCGTTCGTTTTTGTTGGCGTAGCTGCCTTAGGAGGGGAGATCAGAGCGACATAGTCGCCAAATATGCGGACAAGCTGCTTTGACCCTTCATACGCAAACGATGGACCTCGCCCATTGACACCGTAGTAATGTATTGCATCATCCCTAGCGACAACTATGTCTCCGTTGACTTCATCAAACGTCATGCAGCCGACACCACATCCTGTATCTTCCAGTACTTTTGCTGGCTGTCCTTGTCCTTTCCCTGTTATTGTCAGGGTGAGGATGCGCCCTGTGGTCGCAAGATACAATGTAGTATTCGGACCCTCACGAAATTCGACGCCTGTTATGGGCTCCTCAGACTCGTACACTGTCCTCTGTTTCGCACCTCTGTCGTGTATTAAATCTCCTCTTATGACTGTGACTGCCCCATTGGCAAATCCTACAGCTAGCTGGGACAGGTTCTCCAACGTTGCAAAGGCCGAGATCTACCCTAATCAGCCCACATAAGGACCAGGGATCCCTTGTTCATCACTCACTGGAAATTGCTTCCTACCATTATGTATACCCAACGTCGACAAGCACTTCGGCGCACCGGTCTTCTTATCCGTTTGATCCAGAGCCCAGACCTTCAACATCGGCTCATTTGAGAGATCCTCAGAGATTGTTACGAGAAGCGCTGTCCCTTCAATCTGCCTCATCTGTGTAATACTGCCTGTATCATGCGCCATGAAGGTCCGTACGACCTTGAAGGCGTGTGAGAGGATTCGGACATGACCATCGTTGCTAGCGACGAAGAGATTGTCTGATCCTGAGCATATGCAGCTTGAGTCATTGTTCTTGCAAAATCAGTAGGAGCAGACCACGAACGTTGGGGTTGTGACTGACATCGAATATTGAAGAGCTTTCCCCATCGTCTGGGGGCTTCACCTCCGAGACGTCGAAAAAATTAAAAACTTTCCACTACCCAAATCAATTTAGTATATTTGGCTCCAAGTACAGGGGTGGATTTCATTCACCGACGTCAAAGCCATCTCATCGTAACATCAGACCGAATACTAGCTACAAACAAGGCTTGTTAACCAGCGACCCAGCCTCGTGAGCTCGGCATCGAGAGCGGGATGATAATACATCGAAGAGAATCACGTGACTACGCGTTACGCGTTTCAAGACACTCCCTTAGAACTAGCCTCTTGGCGACGAACCAAGTATTTCGTTCGAGTCTCCGTCATTCTTCTCAACCCCGGGTTGCTCGCTCTCTGCAGTGCATTTTGGAATTCCAATCGTTTTTACTTTTGCTAAATTCACCTTGCTTCTTTCGCTGTTCGCTTCTAAGGGTCTGTAAGGCTTAGTCTACGTGGGTCGACGAATGAGGGAGCCACGGCAGTGCACCGAGCAACCGCCATGAGTGCTTCCTCTCAGGTGTCATTGTGTCAACTTCACGCTCTCCTCATAGCCTAGTCGCATATGTCCCACTCTACCTTCCCCTACCGCTTCCATGGCTTTCGGAGAAGTCATCGATCTTCTGAGCAGCGACGATGAGGCGCCATTGAGGCCCTCAAGCAAGGAAGTAGATGTTACATTTACATCGGCCCATGAGCAATCGGAGTTTTTAGACCTCAGCGACCACTTCGACGGTACTGTTCCGTTTAGCGATGAGTGGGTTGCGGGACCGTCGGCGAAGAGGAGAAAACTGAGTTTGCCTCGACACAAAGACAAGGGAATGTCCATGCGGCCTCAATCACCTCACATCAAGAGGAATACTTTGCAAACAAACAATGTACGACAAACAAGCCAAGAGTCACAGGTATTGGACGAACACGATCCAATCGTCTTTACATCGTCGCTAGGTACTGGACAAGCCGAGAGACTGTCACTGCATGGCAACGAATCTGACGATAGTCTTCCCGATAATTTGCTGTCAATTACACAACGGCATACAAAGGCAGCTCCGGCGCTCTCTGAGCGCACTGCAGCACTGCTGGAGGTCCTTTCTCTACCCGCATCCCACCCGAAGCCCGCTACTGCTCGTCAAAGGTCCAGAGACAAAGCCAGCGCCGAGACACAGATCTCTTCTGAAGGCTGCGAAGATCATGTTGGAGGACCATCGAAAAGTTTGAAGGTAGTCGTCAGGAACACCAAGCTCACGGAAGAAGAGAAGGTTGCTAAAGCACGTGGGAAGGAGCAGGAGAGGGCCGTAAAAGCGAGGGAGAAAGACAATGCCAAAGCAGCAATTAAGGAACAACGGGCCAGCGAAAAGGAGAAAGACCAAGAAAAGAAGCGCCAACTGAAGGAAGAGAAAGCACGTGAAAAGCGCATAGCTGCCGATCTGGCAGAAGTGAACAAGGTGAAATTGGATAAGAAAGACTCGACACCGGAGATGATTGTGGATTTACCAGCGACAATCGAAGGGCAAAGTGTAGGCTCGCAGATTAGAGAATTTGTTAAGAACCTAGGAGTCGATGCAACATTGTACCAGAGCCCAATACCAAATGTAATCAAATGGAGACGGAAAATGAAAGCGCGCTGGAACGCAGAAATGAATCATTGGGAGCCTACGGACCGCATGGAAATTCATGAGGAAAAGCATGTCATGGTTCTTGTGTCTGCCAAAGAATTCGTTGCTTTGGCCATGGCTCAATACCAAAATAATGACCTTGAGACACATGTTGCGATGTTGAAGAGCGCATACGCTGATTGCATACCGATATACATGGTCGAAGGTCTTCACATCTGGTTACGGAAGAATAAAACAGCTGAAAACAGAGCCTATCAAGCGAGAGTGCTTGATCAAGCGCAGGCTGCTGAGGATCTCTCGCTAAGCCAACCGGCTGCTTCGAAGCGAAAGAAGTCTGCACCAGAAGTAGTGGATGAAGACTTGATAGAGGACGCCCTGCTGCGCTTGCAAGTTATGCATGGCTGTTTGGTACATCATACAAACACTTCTGTCGAGACGGCTGAGTGGGTGGCGAACTTCACGCAACATATATCTACCATACCCTACAGGTCAGTACCCACTGTCACGCTGCGTTACGACCCAAGTCATCCTTCCTAGCTAATGATTTCCAGGTTGCAGCGCATGAATCTGGACACATCATTCTGTATGGAGTCGGGTCAAGTCAAGACTGGAGAAGATAAAGACGATACGTTTGTAAAGATGCTGCAAGAGGTTGTTCGAATCACTCCTTCCATTGCTTATGGTATTACGTCTGAGTATACAAGTGCTATCAGCTTAGTCAAAGCTTTCCGGAAGCATGGGCGGGATGTATTGGAAGATCTCCAGGTTTGTTCCCATTCCTGAAACAATCTTTGGGTGACTGATAATGTGGTGTGAAGAAAGCGGCGAATCGGAATGGTGCCCCTACTGACCGGAGGATCGGTCCAGCGATCAGCAGGAGGCTGTACAAAGTGTTCACCGAGCTCGATCCAGGGTCAACCGACGTCTGATATTTTCTTCTTGAGTACTTGATTATAATTGCATTGGTAAGGTGACCGTTTTGTTTGTCTTCATGGCAGGATATTTGGGTATTGTCCAGCAATTCCTTTTGTACCTAGCGTTCTTGTGCAGCTACAATTCCTAACTTTTTAAGCAAACATTTATGTTGTTCAGTTCCGAAAGAAGTAACAGCGGCATGCAAGTGGCGAAAGCAAACAATGGCTTGGGTCAGGCAGCCTCGGACGCTCCGTAGCAAAATCAGCTACGGTGCTGACGCCAATGGAGAAGACCAGAGAAGTGGCTGCCTTAGTGTTGAAGTCATGACCTGTCAAAGTTTTTACTGAAGTCTAGAGCTAAGATATGATCGAATCGTCGCATCCTATGGTTCAAGGGTAAGATCAATCCGATTTGATGAGTGAGAAACGCCAAGCCGTTTCTGGACAGCATTGGCCAGTGCTTACGAGCTTCTCCGAGAATGGAAACACATCCCCCGGGTGTTTCGCAAATCTTCAACTTCACATGTACATGCCTGGTTTGAGATATGGATGAAGGATTATTCACCCACCCACAGGTGCGTAGCCTCGCTTAATGTTGGCCTAAACTGGTTCTGAGATGACATTTACAATCAAAATGGCAGCTTTTGCACGTATCAGATAGTTCCTTTCTATCGCGTTTGTCATTCTCGAAAAGGTCAAGCTTTAATGGAGGGTGAGATTCTGGTCAGACACACCACCTAAAGATGCTGGCAAATCCCTCGAGATCTCGAAAAACGGGTCTTTTGCACGGCCTTTTCAGACCGATATTCTAGCTTCACACCTATCGCATCCTCGGAGAGTTAGGCCTGATGTTATGAAGTCAGTCAGATACACCAGTCGAAGATGCTGAATTTCTGTGTTTTGCACCGCCTTCTTAGATCGATATTCTGATTGCCCACTCATTGAGTCCTCAAAATGTTCCAAGGCTCATTGGACGGCATGAAGCTGGTCAGACACGTGATTGCATATGGGTGATCTGCAAAGTCCAGAATCTCTGGATCGGAGAGATACGCCCAAGGAGCGGTCAGGACCATTTCAGCAGCAATTGGTAAAATCGATGTGAAGAATGGGTTCCTGGAAAGGGCTGCTGGATTGGCAAGATGTCGAATCATAGAAGCAGACATTGACGGGCGCTCCAACATACATGGCCTAAGGTTTTAGTTGGAACTACAACATGGTGTTAGTATGCAACAGAAATTGGTACTTGCTAGCCGGGAGAAGTAGTCCAAAACGCGGCCATCTGTATCCCGCTTCGGTCGAAAGCATACGGAAGGAGTACCCTTTGCTCAAAGGTGAGTAATCTATTCCTCGAATTCAATGACACAGGAGGTAAAGCTTTTGACATCAAGAAACTACATACCTCGACCATGCCGGAACTACTCCCTTCCCGAAATCTCTTGTGAGAGGATTCAAGAAAGACATGAATTCTCACCTCTTTGGCAACCCTCATTCTCACTCGCCATCATCCATGCTTTCAACAGAAAGGGTAGAATCTTCTAGACTGCAGGCGCTCAAGTTTTTCAATGCGGACCCAGAACATTTCGACTTGGTCTTCGTTGCGAATGCGACTGCAGCTATCAAGCTTGTTGCGGAATGTATTTCAGATTATAGCCAGAGTACAGCGTCGGAGAACTTCTGGTACGGCTACCACGGGGACTCTCACACGTCGCTAGTCGGCGTGAGACAGGTTGCTAGTCCTGGAACAAGATGCTACGAACTCGATGAAGATGTCACGCAATGGCTCCGATGGCGACAAGAATCTGCAGAAACACCACATGATAATGGGCATCAAGTGGGACTGTTCGCCTATCCGGCGCAAAGCAACATGAATGGGCGCCGGCTACCCTTGAATTGGCCTGGTCAAATCAGAGCCACGAACTCCGAGTATCGCGAAACCTATAGCCTTCTGGATGTAGCAGCCTATGTGGCTACAGCTCAACTAGACCTCAGCGACTCGAAGAACGCGCCAGATTTCATCGCGCTGAGCTTCTACAAGATCTTCGGCTTTCCTGATCTCGGAGCACTGATTGTCCGGAAAGCGTCTTGCCACGTTCTGCAGGCGAGACGATATTTCGGCGGGGGAACCGTAGACATGGTCGTTAACGGTGATGACAGTACCTTCTGGCATGCAAAGAAAACAACTTCCTTGCATGACATGCTGGAAGATGGAACACCGGCTTTTCATAGCATTGCTGCATTGCGAATAGCTTTCATATCACATCAGAAGCTCTATGGGTCGATGGCAAATGTTTCGAAGCATACCACCAAGCTCATCGAGGTCCTCTTCAGTGCGATGGCCATGCTTACTCATGCAGATGGCTTGCGTGTCTGTGAGATATATAAAGGAAGCACGTCCCAATATGGTAATAGCGAGAGCCAGGGTCCCACGATCGCATTCAATATACGCAACAGCGATGGAGAATGGGTAGGCAAGTCGGACTTTGAGAGACTCGCCATCCTGAATTGCATCCAAATACGTACGGGAGGGGTGTGCAACCCTGGCGGTATCGCGTCTTCACTGCAGATCTCTCAAGCCGAGATGCGCAAGAACTTTGAGGAAGGTGTGCGTTGTGGGAACGAGATTGACGAGATCAATGGGAAGCTGACTGGTATCATTCGTGTGAGTCTCGGTGCAATGAGCAGTATGAAAGACATTGAGCGTTTCATGAAACTTGTTCGACTTTTTGTCGATCACACGCCAGCCGGGCCTCGAACCATGAATTCCAATGTCCGCAGAGAAATGCCGTCGTTGCATAGAACGCCCCTGACTTTAGTATCAAAGGCTGTAGTCGAAGTTAGTGAGGACATTGACATTTTTACATGTCCCATTGCAACGTGCATGAAATATTTTGGGTCAAGAGAAGAGCGGTGGAGTCATTTGCCTGACCACAAGGCCGACACAAGACGCAAACGTTCCATTTGGAGATTTCTCATGACGCGGCACAGAATGGAAAAAGGATGAACAACGCTACGGAAGCCACCAGAACCTTTCAAAGAAGTGGGTATCAATTTGCCGGCGTAAGAGTTACCACCGGATGCACTAAAAGGCCCATGCGGTTGGGGGTCTTGACAAAAGCTGAGTCTGAATACCATGCTTGACGCTACTCCTCTATTGATTGGAGATCTTGGCATGGGTACCGCGGGAAACAGAGATAGCATGGCTAGGAGAAAGTACTTGGACTACGCCTGACTCAATTAAAAGAGAAGACAAGGCAAAACCTGTTCAAAATCAGTCAGGGACTAGCAGGAACCTCCTCAAAGCTGTCAATATAAAAGGCTGCTGATGAACTTGGCGCAGACATGTTGTCGCGCGCGCAGGCTTTAACCTACCGTGGCAGAATCTTCAGGTTTTCCGCTTGTAATAGGAAGTTTGATTAATTGAAACCGATATCATGTGCATTCTAGCAAGTTTTCGACTTTGTTGCCAGCAGGAATTACCTTCACCGAACGACATATCAGCGATTCCCACACTAGCCTCCCATAGGCCCGGCAATTGGTTTGCTTGCCGGATTCAAATCAGGCCTATTGCCCACACAGCCTTCTTACTTCCTTACAAGAGATCTTCAACGCATTACAAGCCATAAGAGCCACTTGCCAGCTATCAAGTTACAATATTCACTAGTCACCAGCGGTCATGGTTCTTAGGGAAGCATGTTCTAAAGTCGCATATACCATCGCAACCCAAATTCCGCTGATCAAAGCTGCATTGCCAGCTTTACTACCTACAAGCTTTGATGCATGGTTTTATAACACGTCACAACGACTCTAAAGTTCCGAAACACGTGCGGCGCAGGAGGTTGTGGCTGCTTTCATCCGCACAAGCGACCAAAGGAATTTCCAGAGACGCACAAAACGCGGGTCGCTTAATTCGCCGAACCCTAAAATCCTGCATGCTTTCTGCAGACTTTCATGTATCTAGGACAATTACCAGGATAAGGATATGTGCAGATGTGGGGGATTGTCGGGGCGATGCCCGAAGATCTTGGGAATGACGATTGAATAGGATTGCATAGCAGGAAGAATATGGCTTGCTTGTACTTGCATATCTCTCTGTGCCGGGACCTCCATAATGTCTCAGCGTTTCCCTCCTCATTATCTCTGCAGCTGGCGCTGTACTATTTGTATCGTTCTTGTGTATGAAAATGGCCATTAGTCCCGCAGAAGCAGCGTACCAGCTCGCTCACGCCAGCCAAAGTGAAGTTGGACAACTTATCGGCTCCACTGCGGCACTTACGGCTTTGGCGACTGTGTTGGTGACTGCGCGCTTCATTTCCAGAGTATATACCAAAGTCGGACTGAGAGCGGATGATTGGGCTATTCTGGTTGCGTTGATCTTGTGCTGGGGATCGTTTGTGACAAATGTATATGGTAAGCAGACCATTTTCCAAAACGATTTTATAGGCATGTCAGCCACTAACGCTCACCAGCGGGGCGGAATGGTCTCGGGAAACATTTGGTTACTGTTACGCCTGAGCAGTCGATTGATTTGGAGAAGGTACGACTTTATGAGCAGCACCAATAACGCGAAAACGTATCGCTAGCCCTAATACTCTTCTAATCAGAGCCTCTACGCCAACGTCCTCCTCTTCCCGATCACCATATGCGTCATCCAGATCTCCTTCCTCCTCTTCTACATCCGCATCTTCACCCTGCAAAACCGTCGCTTCCGCATCGCGCTCTTCGTCTGCGCTGCTCTAGCCATTGGTGTATGCGTCTCGCAGGTGCCTCCAACAATATGGCAATGCAAGCCAGTCGCCTTCGCATGGGACAAGACCATCGAAGGCGGGAAATGCATTAACGTTCATGTCATGTGGATTGTGCAGGATATCCTGTTGCTGGTAGTTGATATCTTCGTTGTAGCCCTCCCAATGCCCTTGATCTGGGGCTTGAAAATCACCAAGGCAGAGAAGATTGGAGTCAGCGCAATGTTCTTGCTGGGCGGATTGTAAGCACCCCAGACTCCCTGAAGAAAGCGTGAGACTAATTACCTCCAAGCATCGCCATCGTAAACCTCATCCGCCTTCCCAAACTCATCTACATCCCACCCGACGACCTCACCTACACAGACATCGGCGCAGCAATCTGGTCGCAAGCCGAATCCTCCCTCGGCATCGTCGCCGCTTGTCTACCCTGTCTGCGCCCGCTCCTCCTCTGGCTCATCTCTCCGCTCAAGGGCAGCACGAAGTGGTCTTCCCTGTCGTGGCGGCGGACAAAGAGTAATGGCACTTATCAGATGCACTCGGTTCAGAGGAGGCATACAGTAGACGCTGTTATCGAACGCCCGGATAGTGCGACGAATAGGCTTAGTACGTTTGCTGAGTGTGAGACAAGATGGAGTGAGAGGCCGGTGGCGCCGTATGAGAAGTGTTATCATACTAGCTATCAAGGGGATATAATTAGGGGTGCGGTGAAGGAGGAGAGG
>JASZXT010000505.1:0-19794 GCA_035521555.1 Lecanoromycetidae sp. Uapishka_2 | reverse complement strand
GGCGAGGACGGCGAAGAAGGTGGGAGCCTTGCACACTTTTGGGGGATGTGTGGGGCTGGATGTGGTTGGGGGGTGTAGGTGGTTGTCGGTTGAGGTAGGTGAGTATAGGCTTTGTGGGGTTGGATGCGGTTGGGGTATTTGGCGGTAGTTGATTGAGGTAGGTGAATAGAGATTTTGTAGAGGGTAACTTGAGAATGGGGGGATGGAGGATTTGGGGGGAATTGCCATTTATGCTGCGAAATGGGGGCGTAAAATATTCGAATTTCCTGGGCTGCAGCCTTTCTTGGAGATATGGCTGAAGCTAGTGTTCGGCCACAGGTACCAATGCTTGTAAGGTCATGCTTTGAATTCCGGCTGTGTCCGAGATACTTTTACCCTCTTTTGAGCTCTTTGGAATACTGCAGCTTATTGGGAGACTTCCAATTGGAAGCAATAGCTCAAGTCAATAGCAAGGGGTAAGCATCCAGCGCCAGACAAGCGTTGATGTTTCTTTTGAAGGCTGCGTTTCAGCTCGCATCGGTCCCATTAGCGAAGTGCCGTAAACTTGAGCTGCGATGGCAATAGTGCGGTACCGTAAGATTATTTGCTGGAGCTCTTGATAATATGAAACAGCTATCTCTGACAGATGTTCCATACGAAAAGGAGGCGCAAAGCAGTCTCAATGTAGAAATTTTCGCCGCCTATATTCCGCCACCTGTAAGGTAATGGAAGAACAGAGTCCACAGATCTCGAGATTGTTCCATGATTATCCGCTCCATGTTTTCAACCTCTTGTGGTGGCTTCTTTACACTTCTCGCGTAGCACCTAGACATCCGACACAGTCCGGTCCCAGCACCTTTAAAATGGCACCCACATACATTGCCGCCCATCTCCAGTTCTCGATGTCTGGCCAAGACAGCGATTCAAGTTGATTCTCGCTTCAAGGAGTCAGGCATGTGCGTCAGCGGCTTCCACCACCTGGCTCACCGTCGTTGGGTATATGTTGATGATACTATTTCGAAACCTTGGAGACTGCCTGCCACATTCGCCGAGTGGAGCAATTGGGTTCTGTTCGCCTTCGTCTTCGTTGCCGTTTGCGTCTCAATATATTTCCTTTTCATGAGACATTTCCGGGCCATGCTGGATTCGCATGGGCAAGGTCATCAGGGCCTGCCACGGTGGAACAGTGAATTGAATTTACAGCTTGGTGAGTGATGCTTGGCCAGATCTCAGCTCCTTGGTCCAATTGGCATCAAATATCCTAGGTCCCGTGGCACATAGCGACACGGACAATATGTACGTGTATACGAGACCGATGGTAACCGGTGCTTCACTCGACAAAAATATGCCGATTTCTCGATGCGGGAGTCCACCGCGGAACTCGTGAGAAGTGAGTGACTCATGTTGTGGGAGGTGAAGGACAGGGATTTGGCAACCGATTTTGTTCTCAGCACGCTGAGTCCGCTTTAAGGGAATCGAAGCCTGAAAACATACCTAAGTTGTGAAGTGCAGAAGCATGTTGGTCAAGCTCGATGTCATTAGACGAATCGCTGTTCGTCATAGGATTCAACATGCCTACCTGTTCGCCTATACAAGTCATGGTTCTTGCCAAAGCGCAACAACGCAAAGGAGTATCTAGCGAAGTAGTGGGGGTCTGAATACAGGCTCTTCCCAGGCTAGAATCCACATGTGCCTGCAAAAACCCTGTAGCGCGGTCATTCACCACTCCGTTTTTGCAGATTGGGATTTGATCATGGGTAGTAGGTAGACGCGAAGTCGCACAAAAAGCATGCTAAGGCCACTCCTCTCCGAGTTTGCGTAATCCTCAGGTAGCTATCAAAGGGTGACACCTGTGCCTTTGGCAGCTTTCTGCGATTCCATCTATATCAGTAATGCAGCTTCCATTCTTGACCAGCGCGTCTACAACGTTTGGAGCCCAATGCAGCTCCACAATCCCCGCCACTGCCGCCACCGTGCTCGCGTGCAATCACGACAATGTCCTCCTCACCCTTGAAGCAGCATCACTAAATACAAGCTTAAGCACTCAACCGGGAAACTTCTGCCCATACTATCTCTATGATTGCGATTGGGTGCCTCAGATGGAGTTTCTGTTCGAGTATAGCGTTCCACAGGTCAGCAGCGCTTGCTCGTGCTTTGCGAGCTCCAATTATGCACTTTCGGCCACTGAGGAGGCACACATCAAGGCATGGACGTCAAGCGTGGATTTGATGGCATCAACGAAGGGCGTTACGACCACAATGTCGAATAGCGAGGTGATACTGTCTACCTCAACGAAGGCGCTCTTGACATCTGCGTCAACTCCCAGCCCAACACAATGGGTAACTGTACACATTGTGGCGCCGGCAACGATGGCAACTTCGCTGCTACTGAGCATTGACGCCAGTATGATCGCCACACCTGACGGAGATATGGCATCCCCGAGTTCGACGACAGACCATGCCAATATCATCATTCCCGTGCTTGTGATTGTTCCAGTTTGGGGACTATTGGTCATTCTATGGCTGCTGTGTGAATACAGCCCAGCAAGCAATGCGAAGCTCCATGTGCTAATGTATCAAAGGGAGAAGATCACGATGGCATCAGGATAGGCGATAGGGACTGGAAGCAGTAGGGGAGAAGGACATAAAAGGTTAAACAGCGTGTGGACATGCACTAGTTTGATGAGAGGGCTATCTACCTTCTTCGCCTCTGTATGAAAGAATCTTAATCCTGGGTTAGCACATCAACCTGGAAAGATGTGTCGCAGAGTACAGTTTTCACGGACAAGTTGGGGTGATAAAGCCGAGGTCCAAGGCATCAGCCTGGACATAAGCATAAAGATTTAGGTAGAGGTATTCGTGACAGTACAGGCATAGCTCTGACCTCGAGATCAGAAGTACAAGTACTGGTGACATACGAATACCACCCAAATCTAAACAGTTGATGCATCTCGCGCGTGGCCAGTGTCTATCACGAGAACCATAGGGCTGAAGAGCTTTGTGCTAGTCCGCATTTCGACTAGAACGAGCTTGTGCCTGCTGTCTTACAACAGCCATACGACCTGCAACATACTCAACCTTTTCTTCGTCTCGACCCCGTTGCAACCTCGACTCCATCACTTGAACCTACCCTTTTACCTTCACTTCCACTTATCGTAGACTTCTCAGCCATCATCCGCCAGTCCCTTCTACCATGAATCCAGAGTAGTACGTCCACCGATCACAATGTCGAAAGCTTTTGCTATGTACTAACATCTTCATTACAGAGCCCATTCTCCACTAGTAGTAGCTTCACCAACGGAGCTCAGCGAGATTCTCAGCGGCATCTTTGCACTGGTCACAAATCTACTAGGTGCCTATGCTAACCCCCGCCTTTTGAAAGATACGATTACCTCTTCAAACTCCTCCTCATCGGTGACTCGGGAGTTGGAAAGTCTTGCTTGCTCTTGCGGTTCGCAGACGACACATACACTGAGAGCTATATTTCGACCATCGGCGTTGACTTCGTAAGTCCGCCATCTCCGCCACAGGTGTAATGTCGTCAAAACAGCTCGCTAACATTTTTCGGAAGAAAATCCGAACAATCGAGTTAGATGGCAAGACCGTGAAGCTTCAAATTGTATACCCACTAGACCTTGATATTAAGCATGAAGGAGATTAACAATTTAATTAGTGGGATACAGCGGGCCAAGAGCGATTTCGAACCATCACCTCCTCCTACTACCGCGGCGCTCACGGCATCTGTGTCGTCTACGATGTGACTGATATGGACTCGTTCAATAATGTCAAGCAGTGGCTACAAGAAATCGACCGCTATGCTACAGAGGGCGTAAACAAGCTCCTTGTGGGCAATAAGAGCGATATGTCGGATAAGAAAGTCGTGGATTATACTGTTGCAAAGGTGCGCACGAGGACCATGGAAGAGATTGGATATTTTGGAAGGCACAGCTACTCACATATATTTATCTCTAGGAATTCGCGGACAGCCTTGGCATCCCTTTCCTAGAAACCTCAGCCAAGAATGCCTCTAACGTCGAACAAGCCTTCCTGACAATGGCCCGGCAGATCAAGGAGAGGATGGGAACGACCACGGTTAACAACAAACCCACAGTCCAAGTTGGACAAGGACAAGGCGTGCAATCTGGCTCTGCTGGTGGGTGTTGTTAAAGGATTGGAGACGGCGGGAAAGAGAGAAATTGCATCATGAAGAGAAGATCGAGTTCCAGAAATCACGAACGTACACAGTGTGTGTCTTGCCTGCAATCATGGATAGCTTTGCGAGCGTTAGAAGGTTCTGGCGATGCGAATCTGGTAGACATGGAAGCTGCACATTGATAGTTCTAATGGTTGTGGCACTGTGGTGATAGAGATTGCTACTGTCTCTTTCAGCTTTGGCATTGTCTCATAGGTGTTTGTACTCAGCAATCAAGACTTAAAGAAATTCGGTGTCTATTCTCAATACTCCGCTGGCCCGATTATTTCCACAGCGGTATCCTACCATTGCTAAGCTTTTTGGTTCGTGAGTACGATCATTCCCTACTAGTAGCTGAGGTGAAAGAAAGGGTTGGAGGGAGGGGGGGACCGTCTGCGGCTTATTGGTCCAAGTTTGGCTTCCAAAGAGCACAAGCGCATCTGAAAGGATCCACTTTGAAGCCCCTATCGTGACATTACTGGATGAAGAGGACTACAATCATGACAAAAGAGGATGCTTGAGAGGATAGATCGCCTTTTATTTAATCAAATGGTCGTGGCTATCCACTCGAATTCTAGGCACGAGACTCATTGCTTTCATATCCAGCTATGGCCCTGGGCCTTTACATACTCAACCACCAAAACTTCCAAATGCAAGACATCTCGAGCCGTTCATGCATACGAATGAGCATTCAGCCACTCCAAAACCAATTCCTGATCCCTCTCCTTATAATTCGCATTCGCCTTGACAGTATCGCTCACCTGCACCAAACCCCTATCATACCCTTTCGTATCCTTATCCTTAAAAAAGTGAGCGATATCCCTCTCAACATCATGACTCGCGAATTTCGACAGCGTTGTTTTCAGATACCGGTCCATCACCACCGGATTCCCAGATAGCTTCTTGCTGACCGGCTCCCAGTGCTCCTTGATATAGGCCCAGAAAGCGTTGCGAACAGTTGAATTTGCGGCGAGGGATACGGAGCCGGTGTGCACGTCCTGAATGGCTACTTTGTCGGAGAATTGGAAATCGAGAAATTCGTTGACCAGGTCCGTTGATTGGACTTTACCAAGGGCCACCAGGCAGGTTTCTTTGCCGTCGATGGAGGTTGTGTTGAGGTATTCTTTTTGCACAGCGTCGTAGGCGGACTTGCCGCCTTCGCGGACGACGATTTGGAAGATGGCGGATCGAAGGCTGTTGTTGATGGCCTTGGTGTCGCCTTTTTGGTATGCTTCGAAGCGGCGCTGCGCTTCGGCGATGGTTCTGTATGTCATCTTAGCCGAGGAAGATCTTAAAAGAAATGGGTAGACGTACTGCTTATGCCCAGCATTGCCGGCGACAGAGATCAAGAGGGAGCGCAGTTGTCCTCTGAGATAGCTCTCGTTGGGCTCATATTCCCAGCCAATCTCTTCGACTGCTGGGGTGACCAGTTCTAATGTGAATCTTTTGAGGCCAGCAGAGATCGCTTCGTTATCCGCAAATATGGAGCGAATATTTCCCAAGGAAGTCAAGATCTGGGCCCACACACTGATTCGATGTCAGATGAACTCTCCAAGATTACTATTGTACTTACCTCTTGTTCGTCTCGTCTTTGAATTTTTCAACGAAGACTAAAAGACCTGCAGTCGTGGCTTGACCAGAAATTGCCAATGCTGCTGCATCTGCAACTAAACCAATTTTGTCCTCCGCGCTAAGCTTGCTACGCTCCAAACCGAGTTTCGCGAGCCTCGCTGGAGGGTAGTTAGTTCTATAGTAACCAATGTGGTCACTGTTCAGTTTGTAAAATGTCTCATCGACGTCACGTAGTGTTTCTTCTTTGACTGTTAGGGCCGAGGTAGCTGCCCCGGTAGCCTTGGGATCGGTCTTGAGACCGAGTGGAACCCACCACAGGGTCTCATCGTCCTCTGCTTTCACGTCGCCTGTGGATAAAAATCGTGATTGACGAACGCCAATCTGCCCAGGCTCCTCAGCTACTGTCAAAACAGGAAAGCCAATCTTGAGAATCCAGGAGTCCATGAATTCCTTAACGTTCTTGCCGGATTCCTTGCTTAGCGCTCCCCAGAGGTCGTCGGTGGTCGCATTGCTGTAAGCATGGTTCTTAAGGTAGGCACTGACTCCGCTAAGGAATGTTTCGGTACCCAAATGGCCACCTAACATCCTGATCACCGAGCAGCCTTTAAGGTATGAGATTGCGTCAAAGATCTATGGCACAGGAATAAGCGTCAGAATATTAGATGGAAGTTAAGACCTACCTGTTCAACCTCCAAGGCATCCTTCACCGGAACTTCGATTGGATGAGAGGATCGCAAAGCATCCAAGTTCTGGGCAACCTGCACACCTTCGACGATGAATTGACTCCAAACCTCGTAGTCAGGGTGAAGGTGGTCGATGGCCAGCCAGCCGACCCAGGTTGCAAAGCCTTCGTTAAGCCATAGCTCGTTCCACCAATCCATCGTAACGAGGTTTCCGAACCATTGATGAGCAAGCTCTGGCGGGCACTTAGTCAACATGGCGGGTGTCTAGGAGGGGCATGCTTACCATGCGCTACGACGTACGCTACACGGTTCTTGTATTTGGCATCTGACGTCTCCTCATCGAAGAGTACGGCCGTGGTGCGATATGTGATCAATCCCCAGTTCTCCATAGCGCCATGAGAGAATTCATGCACCGCCAAAAGATCAATTTTCGGCAGTGGATAGTCAATCTTAAAGATCTCCGAAAAGTAGTCTACAACTTGATGGCAATTCTCCAACGCGAATTTTCCTTGTTCCTTCAAGCCCCGAGTAGTGTACACTCGGACTGGAAGAGGTTTACCATTGTATCTTCGCTTCGTAAATTCCTCCACGTACTCGAAATCTCCAATAGCCCAAGCCAAAAGGTAGGTACTCATTACTGGAGTACGTTCGAAGACTACGACCTTTCGGCCATCTTCACTCTTCTTTACCTCTTTTTCAGGCATGTTGCTCAATGCTACTTGGTCCTCTGGAATCTCAATGCTCACATCGAAAGTAGCTTTTAGATTGGGTTCATCAAAGCCTGCAGCATTCGGAGTCAGCATTAACTATCGGAAATGAAGACATGTCTCGGGAGTAGATTGGTGGTAGACTGTAGACTTCCAAAGGTCGCCTATGCAGGAGGGATTGAGGCGTAGACTGAGTCTCAAACAAGCAACAGAGACTTCGAAAGGTATCTTACATGGGAACGCTTTGCGCGCATCGCTCGACTCGAATTGAGTCGACATCATGACGTGGTCCTCGCCTTCCATTGGCACCGAATCTGCAGGCTTTACTTTAGGCTTGTACTTTGACCGATAAAATCCAGCCATGCTGTGGTTCACGGTGCCGGTGTACGATAATTCGAGAAAGGCTTTTGAAGACGGCTCAATCTCATCTTCGAATTGGAGAATCACTCGCTGTGACTTCTCATCATACGATATATGAGATACTTTTTGTCCGCCAACGATCTGAGCAGATGAAACATCAAGTTGGTGGGCATTGAGAATGATTTCTTTGACCGCTGTTTTGATATTGATCTCGATCTTAACATTTCCGTGGAAGCTGAAAGCACCACCGAGCTCGAGCTTGAAAATCTCAATGTCATAGTTAATAGGCTTGATACTATCATTTCGTAAGTTAGTAGAGCTGTAGAAGGATCGAATAGCTCACGTGTCAGGCAAAATATCCCTATCTACTTTAGCCATGATGCTGAAGGAAGCTCTTGCGGGCGGCGCCTTTACAAATTTTGACAAGAAATATCTAGGCGAGTGGAAAATTACAGGGAATCTTAGTGTGTTACCGAAATGGTGCTGACTCCGGTGCAGTGTTTGAGAAATCGCTGGCACGGGGGTGTGGGCACGGTGATACCCTGCGCGGAAGCAATGCAGTCGCCAGCTAGACTTGATCGCTGAGTAAGGCAGTCGAGGAGCTGCTTCCCTCAACGTACTATGGCTGGTTCGCAGCATACGATGATAATAGTAGCTCCAAAGAGTGGATTACGCTTCGGTCAACGATTGTTTACAGGCCGCCAAGTATACAAAGCGGCCAAATTGCCTTGGCGCTGCATTCTAATTTTGACTCGGCAATACTTTGCTGTAAGCATATAAAGGGCAAGTCCGAGACCCTCTCCATGTTCTGCCATGCTTGGAACCCTCAGAAACCGCTATCCGCTAAATGCGATGATCCAAAACGCCTTCAATGCCCAGCCCTGGGTATCTCGAATGCCTAGGCACCCCTGAAGTCACACGGCCTTTATCACAACCGCACATATACATCCAGACACGGCAGTCTCCACTCTT
This sequence comes from Lecanoromycetidae sp. Uapishka_2, assembly GCA_035521555.1. Taxonomy (NCBI): domain Eukaryota; kingdom Fungi; phylum Ascomycota; class Lecanoromycetes; species Lecanoromycetidae sp. Uapishka_2. The sequence continues at coordinate 11,330 of JASZXT010000505.1, read as the reverse complement.
TTGCACCCAACCAACTCCTCAGCCATTCCATCCCGACGCCGGTCCACTCCGGCCTCATCGTCGTCCTCCGTTTCATTTCCTCAAACGCTGCCCCTCCCAGTGCCATAGCTGTCTCGTTGATCACGTTGACCAGAAATGAACCATCGCCGACATATGCATCCCCTGATGTTCTGGACCAATTCGCTGCCTGTGGTAAAGGATTTGGGATGAGGGTGGTGTGGGTGGCTTGAAACCAATTGTGAGTCAAGTCCACATAGCATCTGTCAGACCAGTGGCAGGAAGAGGCGAAGAGAATGAGAAGAAGGGCGCTGCAATAAATACAAGGGCGGTTAAGAGCGAAGGTGGAAATTAGGAATAGTAAAACAAAACTACATTTGTTATCACATGGCTCAGCAGCTAGAGGAGCATATGACTTACAATGGAGGTGCGTGGAGCGGTAGGAAGACGAGAGGTAGTAGAGTCCTTAGGCAAAACATATCCGCGTAGGATGAGGTTGCTTGGAACCTGCCAAAACTCGCAGTGTTCGATCTGGTACGTCTTTATGGACTTGATTTGTTTGGGAGTCTGAGAAGAACAATCATCTTGACCTTGTCTAAGCGCGCGGCAGCGGCTAATTCTAAACTCTACAGTGAGACAGTCGAGACAGTCGAGGCTTGCAGTTCGCTACTCCATACCATCCTCGTCAGAATAATTCGCCAAGAAGGCAGGTTGTAAAGTGAAATGACTTTGCAATGTTTGGGTACCAAACCTTACTTTTGCGTAGAAAGATATAACCTGTAGCTCGACGAGTATTCTTACTGCGGAAGTCCAGGGATTGAACCCTTGTTCTGGTATCATGTATAGAGGGTATTATAGTCTCAAACACTTATGCTGATTTTTCCAGCCTCACTTGGCGAATTATTTTAACGACATCGACACGTTTTCTCCAAGAGATATCATGAAACAACATGCATCTATCCATAGCTCGCCTCGTCTCATTCAAAAGCTAGGAGCTGAACATGCCAGTCATTTGTGAGCAATCACATTCATTCGTTCCTCTCAAGCTTGACCGTCTTCTTCTCCTTCATTCATGATCCTTGAGTAAGTTTTGTCGCCAACTAAGCATTGAACTACCTCCATCTCTCCGAGGTCTTCTTGAATTCCTGACACTGTTACTCACAACGCTTAAAGCTTTCATCGTCATACGTACTACCGCTTTCCATGATCATACAGCGAGCTAAGGCTTTGAATTCAACGTCCGTTGCCACTGCACATCTCATGCTTGTCAATTCACATTCATATTATTGAATTGCTTTCGGTGAGAGCAGTCCTTATCGTCGGATAAAGTCCTTCAGCTATTCGTTGCTCATTGATTCATTTTCACTCATCATGGTCTTACTTTAAGGCGCTGCTGCGCACTTTTTTAACTCAGAAAACCTTACCTGTTTCACTATGTGGCCCTTACCACATATTTGAAATATTCCTCACCTGCTCTGTTCCGTATTTCATCATCAGCTTGCTTAGACGTCTCTCATCGTCGATTTGCTAATTTATCTCATTGAATGCACTGTCGAGTGAATCTTGACCTCTCATCTTCTCGTACAACATGGCTTCGGCATCTTGCCCTAGCAACTCTCAATATGAAGCTTTGGTATCCGCCCAAGTGAGCGGAGAATTCCTAATTCCCGTGGACCAGGGACCACCTCCAGCCTACAGCGCAAGCGATGTAGAAGATCCAGACAACGATCATGGCAGTGGCGAGGGAGGGGACTATGAAGGGGGCGTCTACGACGCCGATGGCGCCGACGAAGAGTTCAAGGACGACCTTGAGGCGCAGGTTCAAGGGCTTGATAAGCCGTACAGACTTGCAAATGAGACCCCTCCGGACCATCCTGCTTACCATCTATCCTTTGCGAAGGTGGAGAGTATTTGCGAGGATCTCTTTGCTAAGGCAGCAGAGCTTTTAGAGAATTCTGACTACCAAGACACGTACACCCAAGAACTCCAGAGCAAGATAAAGCAGCGCCAAGCCATCGCGCATGATGCAGCCAAGAGGATCGGTTTGCTTGGAGATTCTGGTGTCGGTAAGTGCTTGATCTTGCTCCTGCCACAATCGGTACTGACGAACGCGAGGTAAATCTTCGCTTATTAATGCGATTCTAGACACCCCAAACATTGCTGCGCAGGTACGATGCCTCTTCAGTTGGTTGATGTTGTGGGATCTAATAGTATCGAGGGTTCTACCGGTGGCGCTTGTACCTGTGTGATCACAGAATACACACAGGCTCCTCAGACGCAAGTGCCGGCTTTTCATGCTGATATCGAGTTGTTCAGCATGGCGGTGATAGAGAAAATCTTAAAAGAACATCTGAAAGCCTACTATGAATACCATTGCGACCGCTCCGTAGAGCTCAAAGGAGATGAACTCGAAGCTGCAGAGATGGACGCTACAACCGCCATGGACGCCTTCAAAGCCCTGTTTGCGGATCGAGCTGAGTTTCGTGACAAGGAAACAGCCACAAAATTTCTAAGCGCCACCACATCCTCAAGTGATTCGAAGATGCTTTTCAAGCTTTTGTCTTGGGTCAAGGATTTGATATCTCTCTATGGCTGCAAGGATGGGTCGATTCACCGCTCGAGCGAATTTTCAGACAACTTTTACGAGCACATTGAGCAATTTGTAGCGATGAAACCGATTCTTGAGGACGAAAACGGTGATCCCCTCGAGCCAACGCCTTCTTTTTATCCCATTGTCAAAATTGTCCGAGTTGGTCTCCAATCCGTATTTCTCAGCCGCGGAATAGTAATTGCAGATCTCCGTACGTGTGCCCAAATGCTTTCTTGGAGAACGATATTGCTAAACCAACACCTTGTACAGCCGGGCTCTCTGATACGAATAGAATGCGGGTAAAGATGACCCAGCAGTACATTCGAAGATGCGCCTATTACGTTCTAGTGGCTCCAATCAGTCGGGTGACAACCGACAATATGGTGCATCATAGACTCATGCAGGCATTCCTACGACCTGGCTCGCACAAGATGCTGATATGCACAAAGATTGACGTAAGTATAGAAATATGACAATGCGATCGAGCACTACCGACATTTTAGGACATACCCCTCAACACAAAAGCTCGGACGATTGCAGTGACTGCCAAGTCTATTGAAAAATACGCCCGACTCTGTCGCGCACATGACATTGCATGTCGCGAAGCGACTCAGCTGGCAGTATCTATTAAGAAGCTGAGAGGCAGAGAACGTAGAGAAGCGGAGCAGAAACATGCTAGATTGCTGTAGGTTCTGGTGATGTGGCTCTAGACTTTTAGCTGACTTGTTAGAAGTTTTAAGAAAAAGCAGTACCAAACACTGTATGAGGCGATTTTGGAGCCACCATTTGAATGCTTCGGAGCATTTTCCGGCTGACTTTCCACTAGGAAGCACGAGGCACTCATCATCATGAGAAATCAGAAGATCAGCCTCGACATACGCAACAAATATAAGGACTTGACGCCTGAAGGTCGCAAACTTCGAGTTGTCTGCGTCTCCAATCCCCATTATGAGATGCATTTCGAAGGCTACGACAGAGACGCTCTTCCAATCTCAATCGAGACCACCGGCATCCCTGCTCTTCGCCGGGAACTATCAGAGCTACCTGCGCAAGCCAAACTCGAGGCCTTGCTCCACCGTGTGAACAGTGGTCTCAGGAGCACAATCTCCTCCTTGACCAACTATAGTACTCAGTCGGTAATGCACCGCCAAAAGGACCTTAAAAAATTGGTCGAAAAATCGTACGAGGTAAGACTATTGTATGCATTGCGCTAGGTTCTCAGACTCATTACTTGCGATCAAGGATTTCGAACAGAAAATTGGCCTCTTCATTGAGGCTATACGACAGCTTATGGAAGAGCATCTTCTGACAGTCATCGGTACGATAAATCGGACCTTGAGCTTTATGGCAGAATACTGATTGACTCACAGAAAAATGCGAGGAAAGCTGGAAAGCCCATGGGCTTCGAATTTCCGGGCAATGGAGTTCGGTAAGTATCGTGATGAGGGCGATCATTCTGCCGAACATACTAATTGCGATTGTCAGATGCATGCCTCATCATTTGCTGCATGGGTTCGTCGCTATGGCGCCCACAAGACCAAGAAGTATGGGTACCGTGATTGGAATGCAGAGCTGCTGGAGCCTATTAGGCATGATATTTCTAGGGTATGGAAGGTGTTTGAGGATAAGATGAAGGGATGTAAGGAGGGGAGTCTGAGCGCATTGGAAGAAATGGTCGATGGTGTTCGCGACAACCTTAGAGGTAAAGCATGCTGCCGCTTTTATTGGTGGCATGGGACTGACAGAGTCTCTTGAAATCCAGCGGAACAGGGGATCGCAATGCTGCCTATGAGCCCTTTCCTCGCATCTCTGACTCCTAAGAAACTTGATTTGCAGAGTGCGCTGCATCGTTTCTCCAACAAATTCGATTCCATCAGCGAGTAAGTCGTATATTTAATACGTACGGGAACTCAAGCTGATTGCCCACAGCAAGGTGAAGGAGAAAGCCGTGGTAGAGGATCAGGACTCCTACCTGATGCAGGGGATGACGCCTTTGTATGAGAAGATGCAGAACGTCACTGGTAGGTAGCATTGCTGAACGTGTTGGTCTCCTTAGTGTTGACGAAAGACCAGGCAAATCTTTACATGTCCAACGCGTCACCTTACTGGAGGATACCATGAAGAGAGGTGACGCATATGGCATGATCCTCCCAGGTATCAAAGGTGCTCTAGAGGAAGGCCTCGACAAGCTGAAGCCAGAATTACTGGATGACGTTCGCAAGGTCTTCAAAGATGTGTCGAGCGACTTCGATTTGATGTTTGTCGTTAAAGAACTACCAGACTCTCGACGAGATGCGCTACGCCAGCGCATCAAGGTCTTCGTCTACTCTGCACAGAAAGAAATTGATGGGCCGCTGACGCAGGAACTCGCGAAGGCCACCAAAGGTTCCTCATAGCATAATCAGCACCAAGTATGATGCTATTGGTCCTATTTTGTCTATTTTGGATCAATACCTTATTTCATTTGCACTTTTTTCATACTTTCTAAGTTGCTTTAACAGAGCACGACCATCTGAGGGACTCGTCTTTTGGCTCTTGAAGCTTCCACACATAATCTTAGTTGCACATCAGAAAAAATTGAAGCTCGCACACGTTTTTAGGCAAATTCAGATAGAAAGGAACGAATACAATTCCAATAATCTCCTCCGTGCTAGAACATTGTCGAGACCTAGTACTTCTACATCATTAACATAATCAATAGCTAGTAGTGAACCATAGACCGCCAGCATACCACAATCAGGCTTGACTGAGATAATATGAGGGTAAAGAGTATAACTCACTGAGAAGGTCACCGTTGTGGGCAGACATTTCGCTCTGACAAACATAGACAAAGATCGGCACCTCGTGCATACGTTGCAGAAATGATGTCCACTCATTTCCTAAAAAGGGGGTATGATACCCCTCTGGTAATTTTGGGGATGAAGCTTGATTGGTCATTGGTCGATCTAAAGGGGCCGATTCCCTCTTCGGGCTGGGCTGAAGTCGATAACCGAGCCTTAGCACGATCTTAGACTCTATTTTCCTAACCATCCACCAGATCTGTAATGCCGAGGATCACAAAGCAGAAACAGACAAATGCCGTTCACAAGCACCCTATGCACACATAACTATCATCCATGTTATCGCCTATTCATCTGCCACTATTCTTGACGAAGCTGCTCAAAAGATAGGATTGCAAAATCAGCAAGACACTGTCAATACCGTCTTGAAGTTTGATTGGAGGAACTAGCCGCAGCGGGATTCATTTAGCTCATTGCAAGTGCTTGGAGCGCGAGCACCTTTTTTTTTCTAAATTCGCCGACTGAAGCTCCACCTCACAACCTCCTTCCTACCTTACTATCACTGTCATGTCGTCGCACGCAGGCGACCCCGCCTCTAATCTGCCAGGCCTCTTTGCAACCTTACGTGCACAACAATCGCCTCATTCTACTTCAACTGCTCCTCACTCTACCGACATGAGCCATGCCATGACCTCAGCACGTACCTCACTCCCACCCAGCAGTCAAGCTCCATCGGCACAAATGTCGAATCCTCTGCTCAACCTACTCAAGTTTGGTCCGACTGCGTCCAGTCCACCGCCCAACGCACAGCAACAAACATCAAATCTGAGTAGACCCACCCACAGTATCCATGGGCGGGGTATCTCAGCCTCAGATCTTGTTGCATCCTTCGGTAGCCCCAAATCTGGGACCCCTACCCCACGCGAGAAAGCTCCAACCCCGGCGTCCACAAATCATCAGGATGCCTTGCTTAAGCTTCTGAACCAAACAACGGCACGAACCAGTGGTGCGCAGCAAAAGCTCACTGGAGATATAGAGACGAATACAGACCAAATTTCGGAGGGGCTTGCATCGACATCATTAGAAGGTCAGCGTGCATCTGTCGCAGATGCCAAAAATAGCGTATCCAGTCGTCACGAATCGCCAATCCGATTCTTCGGCACTAATGAGAATTCTACACCTACACCTTTCGAGCCGGTGGTGTCACCGAATGCTGAGGCTACGCAAAAGGCGGGGATGTTCACTTACGTCAACCCGTTCGAGCAGCTTGCTGCTTCTTCGCCGCGCAACGCTAAGCCACGGACATCGCCCCATGCAGACCTTGCTAAGCGCAAGATCAAGTCGTCATCTCCAGCAGCCGCCCATGCCTCGTCACGGAGGAAGCTTACGCCATCAGGTAGCGAGGTTCTACAGAGCATAGAGTCTCCAGCGCCTGGATGTTTGGACGACGGAAGGACACAGGTGGAGGCGCTGATGGGCATTGGTGCGCCCAGTCGAGATGCTGAAACAGTCGCTGAGGCGTTGAATGAAGTTGGTGACAAAGTTGATCGACAGGTCGAGAGTGCACTGGCCGAAGCTGAAGAGAAGGCAGACCAAAACGAGACTGAGTCGCACATTAAACAAGAAGATGTGAACGAAAAGAGTTTCGCCAAAATTGAAGAGCACGCTCATCATCTCGCTAGCGATGTGAAGAAAGAGCTTGAGAAGCCTGAGAACCATGGATTATTGGAAGAGACCATGCCGAAACCGGTGGCCGATGCACTCAAGGATGCCATTGACGAGGCTGCGCAGGGAGACCGTGCTGGTGAATGGGAGAGCGCTGGCGATGAGGCTGGCGTTAAGCAGGAGGCCGATCGCATCATACCAGTCTATCAGTTCCCAATGCGCCCTTTCGTTGCCATTGACCTGATTCAGAAGGATCCTGCAAAAATCCCCATCCGTGAAGACTCTGTTGTTAACATTGCTCGCTTCAAAAAGGAGTTCGATCAAGCAGATCGAACACTAGCGACTGCCACGAACGAGTTCATAGTCTATGGCATGCCAAAGAATGGCGGAATCCGAATCATCCAGCAAGACAATGGTAATTCTAGTCTTATTTTCGGCAAGACTCAGGATCGGATCTTCAATGTTGCTATATCTACCGGGCGATCCGGAAGCTCATTAATTGGCACACAAACTCTCATTGCTACCGGCGTCAGTGGTACCGTCTACTGGACCACGATCGCTAAACCAGGAGAGGAGCTGAGCCAAGATGACATGGAGACACAAGGCTTGATCATTCCGCCAATATCATCTCAATTCGATTCGACTTCTGGTGGTCAGCTAAAGACGCGTGCGAAGAAAAGCAATCGAAACCCTGAGTTCTTTGCTATTGGCCGCGGAAAGTCTATTCACATTGTTTTCTCATTGCATGCCCGCGCTAGCTCAGATTTGGTTTCTAAGGAAGGCGTCATGAATACTGAAAAGTACTACGCAGAGCGGAATCTGAAGATCACCACCGGCAAAGCCGGTAAAGACTTCACTTTCAGTGAGGACGATAGCATGATAGCCTCCCTTGACAAGGCTGGGAAGCTCAGACTTTGGGACATTAGAGACCTGGTCGACGAATCCAATGGCACCGCGTCTTTGCTTACACCTATGGAGGTCAAGACACCAATCCTGACCTTCAGCACAGCCCACTCTGCAGAGAAGTCCTGGCCAACATCTGTGCTCTTCGCTGATAAGCTACGTCCTTATATCAAAGGTACAGCTCTTCGATACATAATCGTCGGTATGAAACAAAACCACACTTTGCAGCTTTGGGATCTATGTCTCGGAAAGGCTGTTCAGGAATTGAGCTTCCCTCATGAGAGCGAGACGGATGCAATTTGCAGTATCACCTACCATCCAGCGTCTGGCATTGTTGCCGTAGGTCATCCTACTCGCAATTCGATATACTTCATCCACCTTTCGGCACCGAAGTATAACCTACCAAGCATGGCCCAGGCAAAATTTGTGCAACGACTGGCCAACAAAGACTCAACACTGCCTAAGGCCGAAGCTACCGCCATCATGAGTGGTATGAGGGAGTACTCTTTTGCAGATAAAGGCCATCTACGAAGCGTCGAATTGGTTCCATCATCGAGCGAGTCTTCTACAAGATCCGCCGAGGATGAGGAAGATCCGATGCTGTTTGAGTTGTATGTGTTACACTCAAAGGGTGTGACCTGCTTAGGCATTAAGAAAGAAGACCTCGGCTGGTCAAAGGAAAGCAGAGTAATTGTTCCGGTAGATGCCGAGAAGGAAGGCCACATAACCATCAAAGACCTTCGTGAGCCATCGGCAGCCGCCACCAGTGAGCCGTCGATAGTCTCTATGAATGGCGACGCAAATGTGCCCTCTACCCCCGCAAAAACAAAGACGCCCTCGAGGGAGATCACGAAGCTGGACCGTACGATATCGGATGCTGGACAGGCTACTCCAAATACTGCTGAGAAGGTGGATAAGAAAAAGGGTAAGCGCAACGGAGCTAGTGACGCAGTCTCACGTGGCACAACGGCAACGACTTCTACTGAATCTTATGCTACTGCCGCCCAGCGTACGTCCACGCCAGCTCCAGAAGCTGCACAAACGGTAAGTAAAGAGAGTGCCAAGCCCAGTATAGCAAAGCCTTCTGTCCAGGAGGCGCCAGAGGCAGCTTCTACCTCTACCCAGGTCCGTCCAGACCCTCCAATAACAAATGGAGACTCTATAAATGTCGGCATCTCAGGAGACTTTCTGGACAAAGAGCTCAAGAAGATAGAGGTTGGGGTATCCAAGGAGTTCAACAAGGTCTTTGGCAAGGAGCTTGACGCCCTCTACCGACGCTTTGCTGAAGACAAGCGAGTCCAGGACGCATCAGGAGCAGCCAAACAAGATGCGATGCTTCGACTTGTTTCAAGTACGCTGAGCGACAATGTGGAGAAGTCGCTGTCTCGGATCATTCAGAAGAACATTCAAGACTCCGTTGTTCCATCCATTACGAACACTACGTCCGCCACCGTAAACAACGTGCTGTCATCGGTGGTCGTCAAGCAAATCAACGATACGATGCCGAACGTCATGAGGCAGGCGCTACCAGATGCCATTAGTCGAGCTTTGCAAAATCCTAATACCATGCGCGCCGTATCCGACCAGATTACAAAGAAAATTAGTGGTCATGTGGAGGAAGAATTTGCTACTGCCCTACACAATAGCATCGTGCCCACATTCACTAACCTTGCTACTAATGTTGCTCAAAAGGTCAGTGGTGAAACTGAGCGCCGTGTCCATGAGCAATTGCAACAAGCAGAGATGCAGCATCGCGAGGACAGCATCAAGATCGAGCAGCTTACTAACCTTGTTCGTGGGCTTTCGGAGACCGTTCATACGATGGCCGCTGCTCAATCAGACTTTCAGGATGAGATTCTCAAGCTGCAGCAGAAGGGGAGCGAGGCAAGTCAAGCTTTGGCTCGTCGCCATTCGCCAACACCAAGCGAATCGGCTTCGATGCATGTGACGCCAGAGCAGCAAGAGCAGGAAGCAATGGCTATATCGATGAACGAAGGACGTTTCGAGGAGGCTACAGTCATGGTTGGTACACAACTTCTTACAGACCTTTAGGGTAATATTGACTATTCTTAGTGGCTCCAATCGAGTCAGCAGGTCGCGCTATTTGATAACCTTTTTGTTCGCTGGAATCCGAGTTATCTTCGTCAAGCCTCGCCGTTGGTTGTTCTTTCGGTAGGGGCCGCAGTCACCGCTGCACTCGGAACCAATGTCATGGAGCGCTTGGCTTGGCTTGAGACCGTTTTCCATGCAGTCAACCCCAGGGTGATTATTACCCTTGTGAAATTCCAAAAATAATTGATTGACCCGTTTCCAGGACCCTGAGATCAGTGAAGTCGCTGGTAGGATCCTTGAGGTGCTGGGCCAGCGCCTAGAGGGGGAATACATGCGCATTGCCGTGGCAGATCCTCATAATCCTGCTCTTCGCAAAATCCCTGAGTTGGCTAAACATGCACGAGAGCTCAAAGCTCATGCTCGATAAATGATGACATGGTACGGTTTGGGTAGCGCCTTTTTGGTTGCTAGATGATCCATTTCATCTCAAAGGTATGCTGGGACAATATCACTGCGTTCTTTGATTCAAAGTACTGACTAAATGCATAGCTTTACGACGCCTTTACGCAATGGAAGTTCCCTACACTATGAGACATGTAGGGATGTATCACTGGGGTCTCTCAAACGCATCGTACATATGACTTTCCTCATCCATCGTGGGAATGTGCTATAATTACGTTTTTACGGACGCAGCTTCATGGCGTATGTCTTCGACGCATTTTCTTGTTTCCTGATGCTAAGATCCTATACGGCAATTGGTCGATACCCCTTGCAATGAAGCCGTATGGAGAAATGGTTCGGCGTTTCATTAGCATAGCACTCAACCAGCGCGAGCGAACATTTGCTCTGCTCTGTATGTAATAACTAAGATAGTCACTAAACCAGCGTTCTTTCACACAACGACTCACGGCGCATTCCTCGTGACGCCTAAACTTATGTACACATTCACCTAAACCCTAAGTCGCCTTCTCTTTTGGCGCCTCTTCTGGCTCCCGCAAACTCGAAAGATTATGCGAGAAGATTTGTCTCCTCCGCAAATGAACAGGTGTCTCATTTTCTGGTGCTCCTGGTATTTTCTTTTCGAGCTTCTGCTCGCACATATTTTGATTTAGCAAGATATCGCAGACATATGAATATAGAGATGGGAATGCGAGGGGTGACTAACCAGTTTATCAAATACGCACGCATTGAGTAACTGCTCTGGTCTCCTGCAGTGCCATAATTGCTGGTTATTGTTGTCAAGACATTCCCAATGTCTCCGGAATTGTTCTAGGCAGTTTTTGTTTATATCTTCCAATCTGCCCACAAAAGCATTAGCACAGGTCCATTGATCTATCTCATCA
>JASZXT010000504.1:0-19556 GCA_035521555.1 Lecanoromycetidae sp. Uapishka_2 | reverse complement strand
GTTTCAGGTGCCATTTCCAACAGCGACCGCTAATTTTTGCGGTCGGGAGTGGGTATCTTCGCTTGTTAATGCTTTCAAAAGCATGCAGATAGATTCCTGACAGATCTCGTTCAAAACATGCATTCACCCATCTTCATCCCCCGCTTTCCCCGTCCCCTCTCTCCTTACTCTCGCGCCCTCCTTCAACTTCTCCCACCTCTCCCTATACCGCCCCACCACCCCCTTCAACTTCTCATTCTCCTTACCCATCCGTTCCAACTCCTTCTTACCCTCCCTCACCTGCTCCTCTAAAAGCGCAGCACGCCCTTCCACATCCCCACCAGCAACAGACGCCGCAGGACTCTGCTTCATACTCGCTCTAATACTCTGATGCAGCGCAATACTCGACGTCTGCGCACCCATCTCAAACTCGAAAAGCCGCCGGCTAACATTGTCGAGCAAGGCGCGTAGCCCTTCGTTCTCGAGATGCAATTCCTCCATCGTTTTGGTACTACCTGCTATTCGTTTCCCCGAGCGAGTCATATGCGGCGAAGGGGGCCCAGGGGTTTCCCGCGCATCTACAAATTCGTCTAGGTCTTCACTGGTGCGTGTGCTATCGCGCTCGAGACTGGGGAAATGACCACCTTTTGCGAGAATGCTGGCGTAAGGCATTGTACCGCCAGTTGTAGGGACGACATAAAAGCTTTCTGCAGCGCCCAGGTTGGTGCCACCGGGTTCCTCGCGTACGGCGCGAAGGGCGGCGCGGGAGAATAGTTGGGAGTAGTCGGGGTCGGCGGTGGCACGTTCGTTGGATTTGGTGGCTTTCTGGTTGCTAGCGGTGGAAGTCTTTTCCGGCTGTACAGGTTCATCTGGTGTAAGAGGGAGGCCGGCGAATGCTAGAGGAGCTGAGAGCTTGGAGAAGAGTGACTCGAAGGTGGAGTAAAAGCGTTGGAAGGGCTCGTCGGATTTGGGGGCTTGAGAAGGGGCAATTGGTGAGGCTTCTTTGGCTGGGGGCATGGATTGAGCTGCTGACAGCATAGGAGCAGAGCCTTTTTCTGAGACCGCAGCGTTTGGTGGACCAGGTTTTGACGGTCCGTCTGCTAGCCTAGATCTTTTCTGTGGACTAACAATTTTCCCTTCAGCTTGTTGTTGGGCTAAGACCGGCAAAGGCGCCTGGCCACTCCGCCGCTGTCTGTTTGATGGTATGCCACGCGCTGAAGCGAGATTACTCGCGATAGAAGAACTGACATCGCGCTGCGGCCTATGAGCAGCCGGGAGGCTTTGCGACTGAGGTCGGTACGGGGAAGCTTCCGCTGTTTGCTGTGGAGCTGGGAATGTGGGCAGCGAGGGAGTGGGCGTCACTTCTGTGGCAGCTTCAGACGGTGGTGGAAGCGGATGAGAGTTCTGGAATTTCAGTAGCTGTGCAAGCTTTTCATGGTGTTGCTCAAGTAATTTCAATGCGCGGAATGCCTGGACACTCGCTTAGCTAAGTGCAAGTTCATGTAGGCAGTCTCCTACCTCAGAATTATCCGTGCCTTTCGCAGCGGTTGCAAATTGTCCTGCCGCAAGATCATGTTCCTCAATAGCAGCCGTAGGAGTATTCGCCTTGGAAGCTTTGCGGGCGTGCGTTTGCGCCTAGTATGATAGGTCAGCGAGTATCACGAAATCCTGGCCCAGGATGGCAGATGTACCAGTATCAAAGGGGATCCATCCATGACCTAGTGAAGAGCATAGATCTGGAGGGAGAAAAGTAGGGCTATGGCATGGAAGAGTTGCTCGTGCTCCATCGCGCCTAGTCGAGCTAGTGATCTTTGGCCTTACGGCTGCTCTTCGGGAGCGCTACTTTAGTACGCCATAGCACTATCACGGGAGCAAGGCTCGCAAGGCTGAAGATTCTCCATTAAACAAATCTTTACATGCTGCTACTGACGGCAATGTCAAGTCAAACTGAAGATAGAAGTTTTGTTGGCATAGCTAATCGAAGAAGAAATCCCGTGGGCGCCGTTCACAGAGCCACTTTTCATGACATCGCGCAGGGTCAAACTTTGCATGAGGTGTGCCCATAATGGATAGTGGGCCCTACTTGTTGTGCAAGGAGTGAATCGATGGCTGACGGGTGTTGAAACGCCAGCGCTCAATGAGGTGTTTCACGGACAGGAGCTCGCCCACCCTGATAGAAATGATGCCTTCCCATTGATCGCTATGCAAAATACTGCTTCATGACTCAATGCCTACTGTAACTCCTCGACAGACCTCTCAGGATCGCCCTCAGCCTGACCATCAAGCCTCTTCTCTACCCCCTGGCTCTCCTTCAAGGCCTTCTTCAGCAATCCTAACTTCTCCTCAGTGACCCTAATGGCATGATCGACCTCCCTCTCACTCATCTTCAACCCCTCAACCTTACCCCTGAAGCCCTTTCCTTTCAGACTCTGCTGTCTTTGCTTTTTGAGCCGTGCGAGGGTCTCCGCATCATTATTAGGGACTGGGTAGGCAACGCTTTGCATGCCGACCCTCTGTTCGAGCCAATCCCAAAGGTCGGATTCTTCCCGCCGCCAGATTTCTTCGTAAGCGGCTATTCTTTGGGATGATGGCAGGCCTGGATATCCGAGATTATTTGGACCAGCCTTGGGACCGCGAAGGTAGTTGATGAGCATGATGAAGAGAAGAAAGCCGATGACCATATTTGGACTGATCATTGGACTGAATATATCGACGACTGGGCCGAGTATGTCGTGCAGTGGTTCGAAGGGACCCCAAGGACTTCCCTGAGGTTGAGTGCCTGGGACTGCCTTTTCGTTTGATGGGGATTTCGTAGAAGGTGTGGCGTCGCCTTTTCTACGCTTGCCGCCTTTCTTGATTTTGGAGCCGTTAGTGCTGGCTCTTTGACGTGAAGTGACACCGGCTTTCAGTGCTTTGACTAGGTCATTGCAGTAGGTCAATTGTCCGTCAGCCGCACCTTTTTCGATAGGACCTGAAGAACAATGTCAGTGATGGTATAGGTGCAAGTAGGGCTAATGTGCTACCTTTTAGCCAGCTTTTGCCGGTCCATTCAATCGTAAAATTCATCAGCACTCTTGTAGAGTTCCCTGGTGCCCACATCAAGCAAGTACGAGTCTTCGTAGCGAAGACATTACCACTTGGGACATCCGGCGTCTGCGTGCTTTGTGTGACACACACAGCTTTCTCGAGATCCAGTGAGTCCAGAGTCTCCGTAACAACGCATTTTGTTGATTTTGGACCGATTGCGGCATAGAGTGGCTTGATGTACGAAAAGTTGCGTACTTTATTCTCTTCCGACAAGCCTTTTTTATCATCTTCTAATTGAAGTTCTGTCACCTTTATTTCGTCAAGAAGCCATTTTGCCATAAAGCCACCAGAAGTAGGCCCAAAGACCATTGAGAATACTTTGCCTAGAGGAGCCGGAATAATTTCATCCTTTAAAAATTTATCGAAGTGAGTATCTGAGTCACCGCACTCGGTTGGTGTATGCGTTGCCGGACCTGGGAAATCAACGCTTGCAGCACTCGCCGCCGCAGCCTTTTCGCCCGCCTTCGCCTCACTCGGAGTAGGCACACTGCCAGCTGCAAGGCCAGCTGCCACCCCCATAGCAGACGCTTTTCGTCCGACTGCTTTCGACTGTAGGTCAGTACCAGCATCACTGCCAGCAATACTTCCCTCTGGCACTTCAGTAAAGCTTCCAGTACCCTCATCCTCTTCTTCGTCTTCATCGTATACGTCTTCCTCATCATCTTCTGTCCCATCCTCACTATTCTCATCACCCTCACTAGGATCTGCTTTCTCAGTTTTATCGCCAGTACCGCCTTGATCAAGTCGAACGCCGTTCAACGAGCTCTTGAGCGAGGGATGGTTAATCTTCCAAATACCGATCAACAGATCGTAAGTGGCTTCTCGACTAAGCAGACTGCGAAAGGTATGCCTCGCGTGTAGTGTCTGAATAGCAATAGCGTTGGGAAAGACCACAGCAGTGCTCTCCTTCTCGATCGACACAATTTCATCATAGTTGATGATCAAGGTAGTCACCCAACCTAGAATGTTACTTGAAAAGCATATGTGGCCTTCAGAAACGTACATTCGCCCAGCCAGAATGATGTCTCGCTGCAAAGCACTGGAGTAATCCTCAATCAGATAGTCATCCTCGGGTACACTGCGGAATAACTGATGAAAGTCGCGATTCCGCTTCTTGGTTGCTACCGCAAAGCCTGCCAGCTTGTTAGTACTTCCTGCCGCAGCTGGATTCGCAAGAGCTTGATTTCCTGATGCGATAGCTGCAGCAATGGTACCTCCTGTAGCCGAGGAGCTGTTGCGATGCCTTTTTGCAATCGTACCCACTCGGCTTCGAACACTGCCGCTGCGGCGAAATCCATGATCGCCTTCGTAAACACTTCCATTAGGCGGTGTTCTGTCACCAGTCATGATGCTCGACTCATAGGTTGACCTTGGCCTGGGCGCGGCCCCAACGTCTTCAGCAACTGGAGTGGCAACATTCTCAGATGACGGCTTCTCACTGTAGGCTTGAGACACTGCTCGAGCCGCAGAGACGTCTTCTGCGCGCGCAGCCGCCTCTTCTCTATGTGCTGGAGACTTCTTTTCAGGTATACCGTTTAAGAGGCTTGTTGTAGAATTAGCACCTGGCGAATCTGAAATACCCAGGTGGCTAAGACTCAAGTCGCCCGTGCCCAAAGTTTCCACTGCAAGTTTCTTATCCTCGCCTGGTGATGCCTCTTCCACGTCACTGGTTGCAGCCGTTGAACCATTAACATCTGAAACTCCATCACCATTAGTGTTTTGCGTCGAACTTCTTGACCGAGTTTGATTGTTATTCGCAATTGTATCACTCAATTGGTTGATACCACTTTGTGCAGCGGCAAAGACAGACGAGAAGAATCCGCCGGCACCCGGGCCACTCGCAGTACTTGGTGACCGAGCCCCCGGGGTTCTCCTTTCCTCAATCATGGGCGTCAGTGGTGCTGACATGACATTAGAAAGCTTGCTTGGGGCCTGTGTGGCGGAATCAGATCTCACCCGCCGGTGCGAGATCATATTACCCGAGGCCGATGTAACAATATTGGGATTCTTTTCTAGAGATGTAGCCCCTTTCGTACCCAATGACGGGCTGCCAGGTGGCTCTATCCGTTGATCAGTAGGGGTTGGTGGGGTAACATGTGTCTGAGGAGCTTCAAGTCCTGCGCTCGTAGGTGTTTTAGGTGTAGTGACAATGGTGGGTAGATCTCTCGTACTGCCGGTCGGGCTCTTGGGGTTAGAGTTCATAGATTGCGTGTCTTCAAGGGCTTTCGAAGACCTCCCTAGGTTCACACTACCCCTTTTATCCTTATTGAAAAGAGCACCAAGAGCACTTCCAGATTTCATAGAGCTTCGATCTGGGCTCTTCGGTGGACTGCTGTTGTCTTTTCTTGACCCGATCGTGAAGACGTCTTTAATTCGAGCACCAGGCGAGACCCCTCGACTCCTGTTCCCGTCCGTAATGCTGAGAGTTCTGCCTCCGTCTCTTGCATCCATTGTAGCAGCATGTTGGGGCGCCAAACTTGAGTTGGGGTAAGGATCACTCGGGGTGATAGGGAGCGTATTGCTCTTCTGGTATTGCGGGTTTTGAAAGGTCGGGCTGTCTAGTTCGAGGTTACTCGGTCCTTCAGCGATGGCGGTGGTCTTTATCAAAGGCGAAGAAGAAGTCAGGTATGCGATGTGAGAAGGATGATTTATGGCTACAGGTCGCATGGGCGAGACAGCAGGCCTTTTGTCCAGTCAGCAATCGTAATCCAAATGCTCGGCTAAATATCCAAGATCTCGAGTCATAAGCAAAAGCAGCACTTGTAATATGTAAAACAAAAAAGCCTTGGATATGTACTTTTGATACATGCCTACACCAGCTGCAGAAAGGTGTCCAATGTCATGCGCGCCCGCCCTCTGGATGCTGGCTGGCATGCTTACGCAGGTGTAACGCCGCGCCGCAGGCTTGGCAGGAACTTTCTGTTGACAAGGATAAAGAATGCGCCAGCTTACGATTCAGTATCTGATTCCACGGATATCAGACTATCTCCGTCTTCACCCAATGTACTCTTACTTTTGTTTCTCGACTGGACTCTGGGTTCGGCTGCCGTAGCCGTTTGATCATCCAAGCTGCGACCGCGCCCATCGGCTACCTCTAGTTGCTGCTGCTGCTCCGCCTCCTCGCGCTTCCGTCTCTTCTTCTTAACGCGACCAGGTATCAACTTGGAAAGATTGCTTGGTCCCGAGGGAAGGCCAGTCTCATCAACGCTTGCACGATTGCTGTCCCGTGCCCGGTCAAGTAGCGAGTCGACTGACTTCCTTATTCCCCCCTGCTCCGCAACTCCCTCGTCAGAGCCATTGAGGGAGACGGTCGAGACTTCGTCTCTACGTCCAAGACGGGCCTTCTTCAGGACCCCCTTCAGTCCTTTTCCGGATGGTGCAGATGTGGAGGGTGCTGGAGATAGCTCCTTGTTTGGAGAGTCCATGGCGGCAGTGTCCCGAGGTTTTAGTGTTTGTGCGAGCTCGACTTAGCTCAGTCCATGGTGAACGTAGCATTCGATGGGCTTATTATAGGTTCATTGAAGAAAGGTATCATTGAGTGGAGACTTGAAGCTAGGTGATGAGTGATGATGATTGATGATTGATGATGCCCTTGATCCTGGCTCGCCTGGATGACATGTCTTGGCGAAGATCATGGCGCGTCTAGATCTGCAACTCCCGCCCTCGCTGCCGAGGCCACTAGCAGAGCCTCCGAGAACCTCCAAATATATATCCCAATCCTAACAATGCAATGGCTACTTATTTACATTACTCAGTTGTAAGAGTATCACGATAAGAACCATTCAATCTTCGAGTGTGTGGCAGTACATGACAAGTTGGGCGGCACCGTCAAAACAGGTACCATTGGATGCAACGTTTGGCGGACTCGTTTGATATGACTCCTACTCCCTGTCGAGCCTGTTATGATCCGACCTGAATGGAACGCAATGCGCAATTCTTATCGAAGCACCATCAAATAATCTATTGAATGTATAGCTCACACTTGGACCTTAATAAGTACATTGATAACTCCTACTTGTGGCTTGAATCGGACTCATCAACTCAAAGATTTATCAACAGTGCTTGTCTACGAGAACCTTCACACGGACTCACATAATTCAATCTTTTTCTATCTATGATGGCATAATCCCTCGAACCCTCTTTCAGAATATTCCCAGCTTGTCCAAGTAATTCACAGCGGCATCTACTCCCTTCTCCACCTCTTCCACTTGCATTCCACTTCCCAGACTCGTCGTCCCCTTTCCTCCCGCCTTTCCTCCCACGATTGCCGTCACCTGCGCCGCCCACTCGCTAGCCACCAGACCTTTTGGTACATGCTCCTGCGCGACAGAGCAACCGTGAGCGACTCTAGAGGTGACGCTGTCAACGCCAATAAAATAGACACTCTTGTCTTTTTGCTTGGAGGAGACATGCTTGACGCATTCGGACACGGTCTTTGCGGAGAAGACGTCAACAGGAAGTCTAGCAACGAATGACGTGCTGGCTTTATTGCACCCAAAGTAGGTGTTGACAAGGTCCATGGCGGCAGCAAGGCTGGCTTTGTGCATCTCTTTCTGCCCTTTAAGCATATCCATGGCAACTTTTTCGCACCGCTTCGTGAATGCCCTTTTGGTCAGCGTCGAGATAATTAGTCTCGCAAGCTCGGCTTGGGTGTCTTTCAGAATGTTTTCTTTCTCGGCGGAGAAAGACATTTGCTCGAGGGGGTACAGGCGTTGTTCGTCGAACAGCCTCGCAAGTCGGCGGGCTGTCACGGCGGGTTGACCTGTGATTGCAACTATGCGTCGGATACCCTTTGCAATACCGGATTCTTCCACCACGACGAGGTCTTTGACTTCAATGGTTCGGTCGACGTGCGTCCCTCCACAAAATTCAATACTGTACTTCCACTGATCTTCGCTAGGAGCAGTAAGAAGCAGCTTGTCAACAGCTACGCCAATGGAAACCACTGTCACAGGATCTGGATACGTCTCGCCGGATATAGAGCGTACGCCTTGGATCGGCCGTGCGGTCGATAATTTGACGTCGGAGGTAAAGACTTCCATGTCGTCGTGAATACATCTGGCTGAAATATTCTCGATACTTTGAAGCTGCTCGTCGGTAACGGCCGCTTTGTGTGAGAAGTCGAACCGTAATTTTTCCGGTGAGACAAGCGACCCTTTCTGTTCAACCTCTTGACCAAGAATTTCTCGCAACGCATAGTTGAGGATGTGGGTTCCAGTATGATTGAGACGGATCGGTTGTCGTCGCAATTCATCATATTCGGCAAGGACCCTGTCTCCTACCGATAGGGATCCGTCTTTGATATAGCCACTGTGTAGCACATACCCTCCATATGAGTGTACGTCTGTCACAGCCATTTCGGCAACACCATCGATCACTAGCTTTCCAGTATCCCATTCCTGTCCACCAGACTCGGCATAGAAATTCGTCTTGTCGAGTAGCACACCGAATTGCAAGCCCTGGGGTATGTCGGACGTATTCTTCAAGAAGTTCGTGTCGCGATATATCGCCCTGATCGTTGACAAGACGGGTTCCTTGCCATATTTTGCGGTATCATCTGTCTTGGGTACGTCATTCATCTGATCTAAAGCAGCGATATCATGAACGTCGAGCTTGACTATGTCAGAAGCATTGTTCTTGGCGCCTTTGCTGGCCACGCGAGCCTTTTCTCGAGCAATATACACCTCCGATTCGTTGATGTTCAGACCTTGCTCTTCAGCGATGAGCTTCGTGAGATCAACGGGGAAACCGTACGTGTCATGAAGACGCCATACATCCGCTCCAGGCAGGTCCTTCAGGCCTCGGGCCTGACAATCACGCGCGTATTTATTCAAAATAGCCTCCCCACGATCCAAACTGATGGCAAACGCCTGTTCTTCCTCAGACAACATCTGTTTGACGTCATGTTCCTTTTTGCGAATTTCTGGAAAAATATCTCCCAGTTGATCAACGACTGTAGGCACAATTTTGGCGAAGAACGAGCCAATCTCGGCATCGAAATACTTCCTGGCATATCGGACACCACGTCGCAAGATTCTTCGCACAACGTACGCGCGGCCTATGCTATCAGGCACAACACCATCTGAGATAGCGATTGTACATGTGCGCACGTGGTCCGCAACAACGCGGTACGCAGTATCCACACCATCAGCATCTTCGATGCCAAATTTCCCCTGATACGGACGAGCCCCTGTAACCTCTTGGATCTTTTCGAAGAGCGGAGAAAACACATCTGTATCATAGTTCGACGGCCTATCCTGTAAGATGGACACCAAACGTTCGAAACCCATTCCGGTATCGATATGTTTGTTGGGTAACGACGTCAGCGACTTGTCGGCCTCTCGGTTGAACTGAACGAAGACGACATTCCAAATTTCTATGACCTGTGGATCGTCATGATTGACCAGATGTGAAGCGTTGCGGCCGCCGCCAACTCTGTCGTAATGGAGTTCAATACAGGGTCCACAGGGACCTTGATCACCCATCTCCCAGAAGTTGTCCTTCATATCACCTGGTATGATATGGTCGCTAGGAACACCGACAGCGCGCCACAGGGCCTTTGCCTCGTCATCTGGACCCAGTCCGCTGGCGGCGTCACCCTCAAAGTAAGTGACATAGAGTCTATCAGGGTCGAGACCATAGACTTTGGTAAGTAGCTCCCACGAATTTTCGATAGCTTCTTTCTTGAAGTAGTCGGCGAACGACCAGTTACCTAACATCTCGAAGAAGGTATGGTGGTAGCTGTCCTTCCCAACGTCATCCAGGTCATTGTGCTTGCCGCCTGCGCGAATGCATTTCTGGGAATTAGTAGCGCGCTTGAGTTGGGCAAAGTCGGAATGTGGATCTACAGTGCCAAGGAATATGGACTTGTACTGGTTCATGCCAGCATTTGTGAAGAGAAGAGAAGGGTCATTATGAGGAACGACCGACGAGGAGGGAACTAATGAAGTTAGCGCAAGTCATTCGACATGGGAACTAGGAAACGTACCGAAAGTATGGCCTTTCTCTTTGAAGAAGTTTAAGAAGGTATCGCGCACTTTTCGAGCGGGCCAATGCTCTGGTATAACAACCATTGTAGCTTGATTAGTCGCGAACGATATTGTAAGGTGCTGTTGTGGGTTCTGAGAGATCTATGGCGGATGAGAAGTAAAAGAGAAGGTCCAGAGAAGGATTGACAAGAATAGAATTTGGATGACTCAACACTCTAGTGACAAACTCTAAACACTAATGGTTTGTGTCGTCAAGCACAAAGAGACCATGTCCTCTTAGTGACTTGTGTGTGGTTGTTTGTCAGAAGTCCGCTTGGTACTTGACACATCCAAGAGGGAGTACGAATGATCTTTCCATCATCCACCTTGTCACAAATGCTGATATAATGCCAGCCTCTGACAATTTCGTTGTTTTTCCACACTATGAGAGGAGTATAAGGTGCCTACCTGGATTACGGGCGCTCATTGCATTGTAATATGCTTACCTTTGTACACCTGACTATTTCAATTCCCTTTGTAGATTACAATGATCATGAATACAAAGAATCGCAAAACCGTACACAGCGTTGTACACAACAATTGAATCAAGACGGTGGACAAAGCCTTTGAGGTCGGAGGTAGACCGAAACATGTTGAGTCGTGCAAATGTCGTTAAATATATAATCCTCGTCAAGTACGGAGACATGAAGGCGTTCAGCCAAACATGCGATATAATCAACTTGGACTGCATAGACGACTACTTCCCACCATTTCTAGCACGATAATGCTACCGACTACCGCTTTGCGTGCACGGCGTGGTGGGTTTGGTGACATGAGTGGAGCAGTAATGCCAGTCCATAGTCTGACCAGAGAGTTCCGTCGCTCTACATTACCTGCTACCATCAGCGACATGCCTAGTACAAGATCTAGGAAGAGGCATTGGTCAGGTGAGCTAATCGATCAAGTTCTGCAATCGCCTGCAACACCAGTCTCACCTTCAAGCCGTCCAAGCTCATCTCTGTTTCGTCTTGGTGCCAGCAAGTTGATGGAAAGCCTATCACAGCTTACTGAAATCCAGCCTGACGTTTTGCGAGGCATGACCGACGAGATTTGTGGCGCCGATATCAGCTACAAAACAGCCTATGGCGATTATCAGTCAGGTGGCTGGCACACTGCCATAATGTATGCGCCGGATGGGGAGAACAACGACGGTTTAGTGCACGATGGTAAGGCAAGCCCGACGTCCCTGATCAACCGTCTGCCAATCACGAAAAGCTTTCTTGAAGACCTAGGATTAGACTATTTCACAGTGCGCATCGCACGTAATGACCACGACTCGTGGCTGTGGGAGCATCGAGATTATGTCGAGCTGGACGAAGAAAAGAAGAGGCTGCGCCTGCATGTGCCTCTGGTGAGCAACCCTGATGCCATAATGCAATTTCCGCAGTGTAAGGTGCACGTAGCGCCGGGATGGATCTGGAAGCTTGATCCCACTGTCAGTCATGCCATATCCAATACCGGCACCGCTACAAGGATGCATCTTATCCTGGACTGTTATATAAATAAAAATTTACGCCATATGCTAAACAACGAAACCCTTGAGGAGGAGCACGTGCAGCCGCTGCCCCTACTCAACCTCGAGGAACGTACCAAACTTCTCGCTCAGGCACAAGAGCTCTTTGTACGGCAGGGGAGTGAAAAGGCAGAACAATATCTGCTCAAAACATTTCACCAATTCGATCTCGGCGCAGAAACAAGCTATGAGCTTCTCATCGATTTCTACCGTGACATGGGCTTCAGAAGTCGCGAGAATTACTGGATTTCGGAGCAAAACACCCGGATGTACAACCGCGGCAAGACCAACGCCGGTACACCCATCGTCAATATGCGCGGCCTACTGTTCTCCAACCCCCATGCCTCCAAGAGTGATTTGCCTCAGTTCAGCATGTTCAAGCAGATTCTGCAGACCTGCCGCCTTTACCCTGGCCTTGAACGAGTCTACGTCCGCGGCTCACTGGCTCGTGGAGACGCTGATCCTTTCTCTGACATCGACCTTCTTTGCATAGTCGCGCCCGAAGAATTCGCTTCCTTCATCAAACGAATTGACACGGGTCTCAAGGAGCGGCACAGTCCTTTAGGGGAGGCATGGGTTGACACCATTGTGAAAGACTTTGGTGGCGTGGGCTTCGTATACTTACTCCAAACCGACAAGGGTTTGTATCAGCTCGATCTCTACGTCGCTTGTCGAGGTCATCCGTCGCTAGATCACCTAAACCGTGTCCCGCACAAGCAAGAAATTTTCCGTCACGATCGCACCGAAGGCGACAACCGGCACTCCGATACCTTGCACTATCGCCTCCACAGCGACATGGTCGAGCAAGAAATTCGACGCATAAACAGCATCGAGCCTTCGGTATCCCGAACCCTGACGGAGTTGAATGTACTCGGATTCATGATCAAGAAATGTCTGGAACGCGGAGACGAGTTTGTAGCCGGCAATGAATATAATACCTGGATGAATTGCTTCATCAAACTCGTGCGCCACAAGTTTGACAAGCAACATCGCGATTACGGCTTCTACCATGTCAAGCGATTGATGAACGAAGCGAATGACCGTGGAGCATTGTATGAAGATTTACGCGCAATGAACAATCATCCGCTGAACATGGACAGGTTCAAGCAGGTGCATCGCTATGCAATGGTGTTCGTGCAGAAGCACTTCCCTGAGATATATACCCAGCAGCAAAACATGATCGACTCTGTCACCCGACATATCGAAGGTTACCAGGTGGAACCCCTCATACCACGACTTAATCCGTGCGCCCACAGCACCCTGGGTCTGCTAAATTTGCATGGCAACAAGACTGAGATGGAAATTCCAAGGGCGTGTGATCTGAATATATAATTTAGAATAACTATGTATATAAAGGCTTAAATCAGATTATAAGTACTCCTTTAGTCCTAACACAGATCATTTCACGTTCCTCCTCGTAAAACCCAAGTTTCGGACTTTTGAGATCCTTGATCCCCCACTTACAGTATTGAATGAGTCATCAATGCTCTTCCTCACCATGATCCTTCCTGCGAGGCCAGCCCCCGAATGTTGAAAAGTTTCAATTATTCCCTGCGCGGCTAGTAAGTCAATGCTAAGTCCTAATGCGAAGATTTGTATAGAGACCTTCCCAGGCATGAATCGATATCTTTAGCAAGAATCTCCCTGTTCAACTTTCCCACCAACTGGTCAAGTGATGAACGGAATATCTGACTTCATAAGGAGAAAATATTTGGTTCACCGCTGCAGTGATAGGTTATGTATGTACCATATCTTGAGATAGTGATAACAAAGACTCGTGGTCTGACGTTCTTGCTATATGAATCAATTCGAGCTAGTACAAAGTTGTATGGAGCTTTTGCGATCGAGTGAAATGGCGTAGTAATCGTTGCCCCTCTAGTCGCTAAGGCTCCTACTTGTTCATGTCCTGTGACCGCTTGCGTTCTACTAACCTAATCGCGTCATTAGTTAGATCAGTCAGATTATGTGAAGGAGAATGTCGTGGTGTTTCATACTCATTAGGGTCTGATCTAGCCTCAAACACATGTACAACGTGAGCAAGAAGGGTGTTCGAACTTCAAGATTGGTGAATTGTGCTTTTCCATGTGGCTCCGAGGACCACATCCCCGTCTAGTGTGGTTATGCATAATTTCGTGACGCACAAATCCATGGAAGAGAACGAGCAATGTTCATTCAAAGCTGAACGCTGTAGGTAGCCTCAGATAGTAAGAAATGCAATCATCAATATTCTAAGCCCTAAGTTGTAAACATCTCACAGTGATCATGGCCTGTGGATAATTTGTCAAAAACGCCAACAAGGGATAACAGCATGACGCTAGCCCGACGTTCAGTGACCATTTGTCAAGCCTTCCCAATCCGTATCACATTGCCATTAAATGCCCGACCGGAATCTGCTCTTGCCACTTTTTGATCCAGTCAAACTGGTAATGTGCCCGAATATTTGCAGACTCTATCACAGCTTATCGAGATTCCCATGCAAAGCCGCCTGTCTATCCATCTTAGATTCGTCTCTTTTCATAGACCACTTTGACAGCGAAGCGCTAGTCTCGGTGGTGAAGTAGCTTTACAGCAGATCAACCTAGTGGTCAATACAGTGCTTCCTCAGTATTCGCTCCATTTGCTCGTATTCACCTGGTCCGCGGGGGTTTCTAAAACGTCCAGAAGGTTTGATGTCATCTATGTACTCCAGAGCTCGATCCTTCTCCAAAATTGCTCCATGCTCGAACAAAAGCTCAAGCTGAGAAGCTCTGCCAGCCGCAAGAGCTTGTTCTATAGGGGTAGTGCATTCGAAGAAAGTGTCAGTGTGCTCATTTGGTTTTAGGTTGACATTGGCTCCATGCTCGATCAGCAAACGTGCAACGTCTCCTTTCAAACTCCTTAAAGCAAGCATAAGTGGTGTGCCATAGTCATCGGACCAAGCATCAACGCTAGCGCCTTTGTCAATGAGGAAACGAGCTCTTGGCTCAAGTCCAAGTAACGATGCCTCATGTAAGAGCGTTATGAGCCTTGGTGTTGAAAAGTGGAGTCGATATCGGTAAACGTCATTCAATGAAGCGCCTGCGGCAAGCAATTTTCGCACGGTGTCTTGGTCTTCTTGCTGAACGGCCATTCTCAAGGCAAATCTATCGCGCTCTTCAGTTTCGGCTCTATAGTTGACGTCAACACCATTATCAATCGCCCACTGGATTTGCCGAAGCCGAAGATCTGACTCTCTTATGTCGTCTCTCACAAAGTTCATCAACAAAGTCTCGCTCTCTCTGACAATGTTGATATTGGCTCCATGTTCGAGCAGCTTGTCTACAATTACTTTCCATCCTTCGAAATGACCGATTCTTCTTGAAGAATAAGACCACAGCGCATCATCTAGTGTTTCTTGGTCAAGAAGACGAACTGTTGCTCCGTCGTTCAAGATCTTGTAAATTCTACTAGAATCAAGGTTTTCGACTGCATTCAACAGTCGCCGTCTAGAGCCGGTGATACTGGCCACTAATGCTGCAACGCGTGAGATGCGGGTCTTGTCTTTATGTACTGTCCGAACGAGTGATTTGTCTTGATCCTGAGGAGCTTCCGCTAGAGAAGTTGCGCCCGTTTCCTCCATGTGAGTGCCAGCAATGATAGCTGATTTTAATCCACTTTCGATGGCTCGGGTCCGACTCCTGTCTCGGCTCAATGGATGACTACGAGCAATGCGGGTATTCTCCCCATCGTCTATTCCTATGTTTCCATCGCTCGCAACACGTTCGATCGCGTTACTTTGTAGGCTTGCAACATCGTCGCTGAGGTCATCTTGGCTCTCATTGTCCTCGTCACGCTCCTCTTCAAAGGCCCCAGTACTCACAGCTTGAATGAACCAACTGAAGATAAAATCGCGGTTTGCGTCAAAAGCGGCCACGGTAATACCAATGTCATTTAGCTCCTTGCGAATGGCCCGCCAAGTGTTTCTGTCATCATTGGTCAAGCTGTCCACAGTCTGGACAGAGATGACAGATCCTTCCTTTTTTCCTTGGCGGAACTCCTCGATGAGTTTGTCAAGCTTCTGTTCTACGCTGGGCTGGGAAGTGCTATCGGCGAGTCCGTTAGTGGAGATTGAGCTTCTATTCAGACATTACTTACCTAATGAAGGCGGTCAATGATGTCATGCTTGAGGTCAACCGGCTTCTCATCTCAGCTATGTCTTCAGTCCCCCATCTCATCCGATCCCAGGTACGTTTGGCTTGGGTACCCAGACTTTCATATTTTCCTATAAGGCTCTGCAGGTCTGTGAGAACGTTCTTACAGCCGTTTAAAACAGTCTCTATTCCAGCTTGTCTAGAAGCCGATAAAGGACCAGCAAACAAGTTCTCTTCAGCTTCTTTAAGAACAGCCTGCAGGGACAAGACCTCTGTACTAATTTTCCCAAAGCTTTCAGGTGCACCTTTACCTAATGGAAAAATCAGTCTAGGCGTCTTTATGGCTAGTGTAAGGCAAAATTCACAAGATTTGTAGACTTGCCATGCCAATGTGCCGACGGCTACAAAATCACCAACGCCAAAACCGTATGGTGCAGGCATCTCTTTTGGAGTATTGTGATAAGGTAATCACAAACAGTGAGATATGTACAGATTTGCAAAGATCAATAAATGAGGTTGTGGATGATGATTGCTGAATAAAGGTTTCTGGTCGCTAGACACTGGCCTGGCCACCAAAAACGCCTCGGGCAGTGCGGAGGCTGAGTCAATCACTTGATCAAGCAGCCTCTCGTCGTCACGTCAAGAACATACAAAGTTCATCATCGATTGAGAATCCTTATAGAGACAAAGGATATCAATAGCAAAGACAGATATGAGCAAAAAGTTGAAAAGGTGGAGAAGTAAAGGTAGGTAGTCAAGACTAACGCAGGCTCTAGGCCGAATGTGGCTGGCCCCATATTCTTGAGCCTCAGCCTGATAAGGTAGCCAATGACATGCTTCCAAAGCGTGCTTCATTTCTACTTGATCCTAAGACGATCTGTTGAATGAGCAAGTCTGTAAGTCGAGCAAGAGAAGGAGCAGAAAATATGCATAGAGAGAAGCATCGAACCATTGAATTCCCGAATTGGGTCAACAATACATACACTTAGCTGCATAGTTCACAGACTTTAGGACAACAAGTGGCAGTACGGAGCTCAAAATCCTCTGGAGTCGTTACTATCTAAGCGTTTCATTAATTATGCAATGTTTGTTGAGTGAGTCTGCGAAAAAGTTGAGAAACATTTTATCCCCGCCATCGCCTTTTCAGCCTCCATCCAAAATACTCGCAATCATTTCATTCCACTTCTTTAGGTAATTTGACCAACAGCTACTGACCCTTTCTCCCTTTCCAATGCCAATGCAGTTTCTATCGGCCCCTTTGTCCTCCCTTCTGTGTCCTTCGCCTCGTTCTCAGCAGCGGGGACAAGCGCAGCTATGCCTGCCTTCATCGGCTTCCCTTGCTCGGCCTCAATTGTATCCAACGGCATTCCGGTTACGGTGATTCTTTCTAGGCCTCTTTCTTGTTCAACAGCCAAACAAGTCTCAACAGGTCCTTGCTCTGCAGGCTCAGCCTTGTCGCTCGCACTGACAGCCACATCTTGAATTTTTTTGAGGCCACCATCGTTCTTCTGCCCTGCGTTGCTTTCCTTGACCGGACCAGCATTGACTGGGTCTTTCTTCGTCGCATCTTCCTTCTTCCCCGTACCCACCACTCCACTCAGCGCCGTCTTCTTTCCCTTGCACTGCTCACTCTCTTCACGTGTCTTGGCGTTCGCGTTCTCTTTCACCTCCTTACCTTCCTTCCTCCTCCATTGCTTCAAAGCCTTTTCATTCTTCTCCCTATCCTCTTTCAGATCGCGGTGAAAGTTCCTTGCAATCTTCTGTCCTTCTGCACTGTACTCTAGAGTCGGCTTGGTGACAAGGTATGAAAAACATTCCAGTACCTGTGCTTTGCTTTTGTTATTCCTGGTCGCAAAGCCTTCGAAGTCAAACGAAGATTGAAGTTCAGTCGCTAGTGAGGCAAGCTGTGCGCATGTCCACATTGTACGACGGGTGCGGGTGCGGCGAGTGCGAGGGGGTGGGGCTACCGTTTCGCCTAGAGTCGGTGTGGCCGTCGCGGGGATTGTGGATGACAACGTGGGATCAATACACAGTGTGTGCTCTGTTGAAGGAAGTATCATCGGCGCCAGGCTGGTGGCCTTATCAGCCTCCAGGATTGTATTCTTGTCTGGACCTTGGTATGCAGGTGTAGACCATAGCACAGTGTTGCATGTGCTTGGGACTGAAGGTGGATCTACTGGTGGATTGGGTACCACTGCAGTGCTTTGAGGGATTGCAGCAACTCTTGGACGCTTGTTTGCAATTTCTGGTCTCTCGACCGCCTTGCGCTTGTTAGAGACATTCTTCCCATGGCTTTGCACTGATTGTGCTGCAGCAGAAGCGCCATTCGCGGTTTTTTGTAGCCCAGAACGCGGGTTGTATACTGGCATTGCTGAGCTATAGTCACTGACACAGGGCCGTCCAACTCTCACACAACGCTGGCAACTTGTCCCCGAGCTTGCAGTATATTCACAGCGCATTTTCTGCTTCCGACAGTCGTAACATGCTTTAGATGCTGTCCTTCGAGTTGAGCCGGTACTAGCATGAGATTTGATATTGGGAGTGTGTGTAGCAGGATGTGACGCAGAATGAGAGGTGAGCATGTCCTTCTGCACTGTGAGACGAGGTGTGCATGAGGATGAATGTGGCTCTGACTGGCAACGCTTTGGCGCGGGTGTATGCTTCGGAAACGCTGAAGCAGGCCCTACAGATCGGCACCTTCGCTGCCCATTCGCAGCGTCAGAGGTATGCTTTGAGATGAAGCTGGTGGCACCTTTTGCTGGCAACATTCTATTGCTGCTCTTCACACCATGAACTTCAATTTCCGCTGGACCTGGAATTTGCTTTGGCTTGGTATCTTCATCATCAGACAGCAGGTCAATGACGTTGTCAGTCATAGCGAGATATGATATGTGGAAGCGCTGAAAGTTGGGCGTTTGGAGTGAAGCAATAGTTGAAAAGTATCAGTGGAGTCTGTGCAAGACACCCGTGCAATAGATCCAACAAAAGAGCGGGACTAGTGTACTATGCGTTATAATTATTCAGAGCAAAGGAACACTGCAAGCCGGGATTGCACTCTACCGGCGGAATGCAATAATTTGCTTTGTCGTTCATGGGCTAATGCAATTGTGCATCAAGGAAGAAACTTTTCCCTTTCTTCCATTGACCAAAACAAACCAATACAGCCAGGATCATTCACCGTCCAGCTGAACCATGATTGGAAAGGTCTGGCGGAGACCAATATTTTCAAGTGTCTTGACTGCCAGAATTTGCAACTCAACCAGCACTCTCTTCTTGAAAGAATAGAGAAAAACAGTTTGACTTCTGGCAGGGAGCCTAGCGTACTTTTAGGCATTCCCTCAAGTGAGCGGTAGGCTATCAAGACGAATGGCGACCCTGAAGGCTACAGATACCCAGGTCGCAGTAGTGAACACAAAAGAGTAAAAACAATGTAGGTCAGCAGTCAATAAAAGTTATAGATAGACTCTCAGCTGCTTATACAGTGTGCTTTAATCAAGGAATTCTCGTGTCAGCAGCTGTTTGCTCTTGCTCTTGCTCAAGCCTGCCATTTACCCTTGACGAAACCCGGTATCAGGGTGCTTTGCATTAGGGTAGCTCCATATCGAAGTCGGGCATTGAGTATCCCCAATATACCTCATTCCAATATTGTCGGGGAAGGCATAGGCTCAAGTGCCATGCATTATTAGAGTATTCATAGGTCCTGCTTGCTCTGGATTATTCATACAGAGACGACGTACACAAAGTCAACTCACTCAACCCTTGTTGGGATCTTCACTTGGCCTTTCTTTCTGTCCTGATGGGGCACTCCGTACCTGGCCCCGACTCCCTGCTTGCCTCTCC
>JASZXT010000503.1:0-19888 GCA_035521555.1 Lecanoromycetidae sp. Uapishka_2 | reverse complement strand
TCCCAACGCCCTCCAAAACCCGCCCCCTAAAGAACGCCCACTACAGCGTGCACTGCGCAACCAGCATGGCCCACGCCCACAACATCTTCATCCGCGCTCTCAACACCATCTACAACACCGCTCCCCACATCCACACCCCCACCGACATCCGAGACCTCCTCTTCTACGGCACCTGCTGGTACGAATGCGTTGAGCACCACCACCACGCCGAGGAGACCGATCTCTTCCCGGCCATTGAGAGGATTGCAGGCAAGCCTGGCTTGATGGAGCAGAATGTCGAACAGCATCATGCGTTCCATCCGGGGTTTTATGCTTTTAGGGATTACTGTCGTGATACGACGGTGGAGACGTGGGATGCTAAAGTGCTGATGGGGATTATGGACGGGTTTTCGATGGTTTTGCAGAAGCATTTGGCGGAGGAGATTGAGACGTTGTTGGCGCTGGATTATTGCGATTCGGGCGCGTTGAAGAAAGCTGTTCTGGATATGGAGAAGAAGCTGATGGCGGGTGCCGATAAGGTGAGTCTGCTGAAGTCTTCCTTGTGGTGCGTTGGGTATGGGAACTGATCATGCATGTTAGTATACGCTCTTTCCGTTGGTTATGGGGTGTGTTGATGATGAGTATGAGGGCGGTATACACAAGGGCACGTTCCCACCTGTGCCATTTTTTGTGCCGTATTTGATCAAATATTGGTTTGGGAGGAGGCATAAAGGGGCTTGGAGGTTCAATCCTTGCAATGGGTTTGGCCATCGACGGCCACTATTGTTCGTGAGATAGATGTCTTGGGTGGAGTCAGCCAAGGCTCCATATAACGGAATTGCTTCATCTGCCATCTCAAATTTTCTGCATTACCTTGTATTCGGCGATACCAATTGAGCGCTTTGAAGATGTTTGCTTTCTCGAAGTCGAATTAGCATATGACCTAGCACCTGGAAATAGTGCGACAGTGGGGTTGGAGGGACATATTCTCCTCAAGCAGATTTTCAAAAGACTCTAGCTCTAGGTAACACGCTACCTTTTTTCCATCGAGCGCTATAAAATCAGCGCAAGCAATTAAATCTCAGTCAAAGTACCTCCTTTATGAGCAAGGATCCTAAATCCTAGTCGGGTATATACAGAAGCGAATGTCCTCCAAGACACTCCATGCTGCGAACGCCGCCACTGCCCTGCCTATCTCTCTGCATCATCCATACCATCCCGACGCGCCGATGTTGGCCTCCTCATTTGCTTGACGATGCGGAATTATGGATCCTTTGATATTATAGGCATCAATGATGTCTTCCCATGTGTCGAAGTCGAGGTGGAAAACAGCTTGCTGTTTCGAAATATTGTCGTCCTGGATTTGCTGGGCTGTGCGTGGCTCCGTCGCGTCTTCAGACAATGTTAGCGACCCCTTGTAAACATTGATTGGGCCCAATAACTTACGCAGTGTAGGTAACATGTTGTTGTCGTTGCCGAATCCAGCAGTACCATCTCTGATCAAAAAACTCACATAGAACAAATTTTCGATGGTCTGACCAAAGGACTGAGGATTCACACAGAAGTGGAAGAACGGAACACCTTCATCGTCGGCGATACCGTGCTTATGCATGAGGGCCTTGATATCGTCATCTGACATATTGTCCTCCATTTCTTCGTACGTTCTCTGCTTTCCGGTGTTCTGGGTGTTGACCAAGAGCTCACGAATATTCCTGCACATGGCCGTCAAATTCGTAGCGTCTTTCTTATCTATATCCTGGGACTTGAGCTCTTCCGGACGAACAGCATCCTTGGGATCTCGCCGCTGAAATCGTTCTCGGCGCTGTGTTGCTTTCCGGACTCTCTTCTGCACAGAGAGGGGCCCAAGTAGGAAACCCGGTACCGAGGGACGTACATTGTGCGGAAAACACGCCTGCCTGCCAAGCCATTCCCAGTTGAAAGCATCCCCTTCATCGTAGCCTATGTTAGCCTCGTCGTCGCTGTCATCGTCTCGTCTCCTCCGTTGGGAGCCTCCTTCAGCTGGACCACGACGCATGAAACCGATGCATTTCCCCACAAAGTCATCGATATCAATACCCGTTGTTGAGTCTCCTAGATTCAACTGTGTAGTCCTTTTGGCTGAAAGATCTGCCGTAGATACAAGAAGTCGAGAATCCAACGTCGCGTCTGACGTTTGCTTGACATTTGCAAATAGGTCATTCGCCTTTTCCAAAGTATTGAATAGGCCCCGAGACCCTGGCGCGAGGAATTCGTTACGTGAGTCTGGAGTCAAGTCAGTATCTCTTAACCTGGGTTCGCACAAATAATCCAAGCGCTCAGGTACCTGTCAGCTCCTTAGACAAGTCCCTGAAATCCTTCCGTATAGCCCGACGCTCCTCTATGCTTTGGTTCGGGTCATAGAATTGTGTGTCGCCAACCTCGGCCAACCTATTCTCGTGCGCGGCTTGGGTCGCATTTGGGGCACCGCGCTCGCTCAGCTTCCGCCTCTTGCTTGATCGTGGTGCTTCGTGATCTGCTAGAGTTGGTGACGGGAGCTGCGGAGGGGGCATGGCCCGACCCTTGCCCTTGTCTTGACGGGATGTATCTGTCTGTGTTTGGCGATTTTCTTTATCGGAGGAAAACGAGGCTGCTGGAGAAGGCGAAAGCGATTCGAGACTGACGCGTCCACGTGTTCGTCGCGTCGATGCGGCATGATTTTGTAGTTCTACATCGTTGTCCTCATCGTCTGTAAGATGAGCGCGACGCGCCATGGCTTTTGAAGGGTAAATGTTGGAGTGATAGAGCAAGGAAGAAGAGGCTTGTGAATGTGTTGCCCTTTAGAGCTGTCACGGAGTCGTGGTCTCACGTAAACCTGAGAGTGCAGCTTAACAACTCATCTGTGAGGTCAATCCATCGTGAACTAACTATGAACGATAGTTGCACAATTGGGGTAGTAGCAAAGGACGTCAGAGTAAAATTGAGTCTGGAGAACTCAATTTACGCGGCCACGTGATTTAGGCAATTAGTTCAAGGCTTGGCAATAGCCCCATAGCCCTGTCTAGCCTGTGAGAATTACCCACTGCCATTAGTAGGATCATTCATCCACTGCTAGCTCTCTACAGACCTACTGGAACCAACTCTGAAACGAAGTATTGCGAATGTCACGATCGGAGTTGGGAAGCGGGGTTGTGGACTTGATTTGAATTCAGCTTTTTTTTTAATTGACTATGAAAATGGCGGAGTCAATAGCATCACTGTTAGAGGCATCCTCTCCCCAGCGTACTCGATCTGTGGTCTCCTAAATCCAACACATATTCTCCTGCACCCAAAGACCTTTTGCCATGGGATGCTGCTTTACACACTCGTGCTTAGAGCTTCCGACAAAACAAGATCAGAGCGAGACTAATCGATCAAGTCATTACCGGCGTGGCCCAAGGCGGCCATACCGTAGAGACATCGTTCGGGTCCCCAGGCACACAATTTCCGGGCGATGAAGGATAGGTCTGCATCACCCATGTCCCACATTCCGTGGCTATCTTTCCTCCTTCGAAAGGATCTGCATCTGCGGACAATTCGCATTGAGCAAAATCAGAACATAAGATATATAGTTCAACAAAATTGTGGAAGGCAGGCAATCAAAACTCAATTAGATTCCATATCGCCAAGAACGGCTACGTGCACATATTAACGACTATATCAGACAAATCGCCCTTGTAAAATTGCTGGCACTCGTCTCCAGCACCATTGGCGAGGAAAATCCACGCTCATTGCATGCTGGGATGTTTTCAGCTCCATTGGACTCGGAGAGTATATCGTGGATGACAATTACATCACATCCTTCTGTTGCACCCTCGAATGGACAGACTTCGATTTAGTCGAACCCTTGCCTTTTCAGGGTAGGGGGTTGAGATGTCGGAGTGGACGGTAGCTGAAAACGATGATGGCGTATGGTTGTCGACAAGAGTCACTGCTGTGACAAAGACTGGAGAACACACACCAAATACGGCTAGGGTAATGAGTGATGCCTGTGTCTTGGCGCTATTACCCGTGGGGCACTTCTGTTGAGTACTGGGTTCACAGCTTAAACGTGACAGCTGAAAAAGAATCACCCGTGCAGTCTATCATTTCACGCGGGTTTAAGCTGAGCTATAGTATAGCGGGAATATAGAGCAAAAATGTAATATAGAGCGTCGTTGTATACGTTAACGGGTAAGCTTCCAGTAGAGGGTGCCGCTTCTGGCTCTGTAATAGTGAAACAGGTTGTTTTGGCGGGGTTTTGGGAGCTGAGGGTGGTAATTCCTGGGCATCCTATGATCCGAGATCTCCTCATATATTAGATAATGCTTGACATGACATGCAGCTAGCTTTCCACTTCCCAGAAGACCTATGTCCACAGATGCATCTTTGAGAGGAACATGGGTAAAGCCTCTTATTGTGTTCGAAGACATCTTCGGAGTCCGCTGTTGTATATTTCATTGCCGAATGCTTTTGCCAGGTCATTGGCCATGGAAATCCTTCTGCCAAGCCTGCCCAGTGAGCAGTCAATTTCGTGCCTTGACATAGCTAGAATGCAAAGTTCTTCATGATGCTCATCAGAATCTTGAAGGCTGACCAACATGAGGTGCCCTCGTGCCCTCGCTCTCTATCCTCTTGCGGTTAAAATCGGTGCATACAATAAGACAGAGCGCTAGGTGTGGATAGCCGAAGCCTAACTCATAAGGAGCTAGGCTCGCGCCACGGTGCGCCCGCGTTGAGATAGAACTAAAGTCGCGCTAACCCTGGATCCCGTGGGGTGTATCCCGCAAATTAGAGAGCTGCAGTAAGCTTTTTAAGGTACTTGGCAATAGTGGCATTAGAAGGTTATGGAGGAATACTCGTTTGCTAATTCTAGTGCCATTGATTTTCCTGTTAATGTGAGAATGTTCGTCCCTGTCTGCATTCCTGTTGACCTTCGTTGCTGACCTAGGGTCTCAGAGGTAGTTTGGAGGGGCAGTACAATCCCCCACCATTTTCAACATTGTTGCAGAGGCCCGATCTAAGACACATAGGCTCGAATACGAGGTTCTCGAAACCTGTTCAGCGTCTACATATTCTCGTGCTAACTTAGGGCAGCCCCCATTCCGATCTTTATGTGACTGCCCAGCTGTGGGCTGATTCCAAACCTTTGACAATCCCAGTGCAGACATCTTACAAGTACTTTAAAAGCTCACGAACTTGGAATGAATGGCTCGAGCTTCCTATCACTATTTCAACGCTTCCCCAAAGCTCCCAGTTAGCGATCACAGTATGGGACATATCACCCACAGGCGGCGCTGGAGCGAGGGGTCATGCGATACCTTTTGGAGGCACGACCATTCCCCTGTTCGAGAAGGACAATACATTGCAGAAGGGACTCCAGAAATGTCGTATATACCGCCATAAAGCAGCAGATGGATTTTCTTCGACCACCACTCCCGCTGTTCCAAAACCTCGAAGAAAGAAAGACCCAAATGGTGTAGATCACATTCATGCGCTGTCGCCTGAAGAGGAAGAACTTGAGAGATTGGAGAAGCTCTTCAAAAGGCATGAGAGTGGGGAGATTCCGCGAGTTGATTGGCTTGACCAACTTGTCTTCAAGGCTGTCGACAAGCAAAGACAGAAGGTAGAAACAAAGGCCAAGGTGTCTTCGAGAGCTCGGCGGAAAATCTTGTCTTCTCAACGGGTCAAGGAGGGAATCGATAGACCTCAACAAAAGGATTCAGAAACCGAAGAAAAAGAAGCAGGGTCGGCGGAGGAAGAGCAAGAAGAGGACATCTATACTTTGCTGATTGATTTTCCGAGATTCGACTTTCCTGTTGTATTCGCGGACCATGAATATAGTCCACCTCCAATTTCTAATATGGCACATCACGTACAGCCTACAGCTAATGTTAATCTGAAACCACCGCCAGAAGTCCAGCTCGGGCCAGGTATCAACGGGACGGGTAACGGAATTGGAGACGATGATCCAAATGCTCCTCCGTTGATCCGAATCTATGACCCAGAGGTCGGCGCTAAAGACAATCCAGCTGAAAGCAAACATCGGAGGCTTGTACGAAGCCATCGTACTGGTGTCCTGGATCGAGATCTCAAACCTAACGCGAAGATACGTGATGAGCTTAATACGATAATGTCATATGGGCCAACTCAGGAGCTGAATGCCGAGGAGAAGGACCTTGTTTGGAAGTTTAGACATCATCTGACCCGGGACAAACGAGCGTTGACGAAATTCGTCAAATCGGTAGCATGGCATGACCAAAGTGAGGCTCGCCAAGCTGTGCAGCTGCTGCCAAAATGGACAGAAATTGATGTGGACGATGCGCTGGAACTTTTGGGCCCAACCTTTGATAACCCAGCGGTCAGAGCTTACGCCGTTGACCGTTTACGAGAGTCTGATGACGACGAGTTGTTGCTGTATCTGCTCCAGCTAGTGCAGGCTTTGAAGTTTGAGAAAATCTCACCAGAGTCGCAGGATGGCAGCACCCGAGACTCCTCACTGGCAAACTTTCTCATCTCTCGCGCTACAAATAATCTTATGCTTGGAAACTTCCTGCATTGGTATCTGATGGTCGAATGTGATGACCGGAGTCCTGATCAAGTCAAGGAGCATCGCAAGCTTTTCGCCAAGGTCGAGTTTGACTTTATGACAGAGCTTATACAAGTCCCAGAAGGACCAGAGCGACGAAAAACGCTAAAGCGACAGGGCGAGCTGATAACAGTCCTCTCTAAGATCTCAAAAGAGATTCGCTTTTCGCGCGAAGACCGTCCCCGCAAGCTACAACGCTTGAAGAAATATCTCGCAGACCCAAAGAACGAATTGACCACCTTCGACCCTCCTCTTCCCCTTCCCCTGGACCCAAGCGTTTCGATAGTTGGCTGCTACCCCGAGGATTCCCTCGTCTTCAAGTCCTCACTCTTTCCCCTCCTCATTCACTTCAAGACTTCCGATGGCAAGAAGTACCCCATCATCTTCAAAACCGGCGATGACCTACGTCAGGACCAACTCGTCATCCAAGTCATAGCCCTCATGGACCGTCTCCTCCGCAAAGAAAATCTCGACCTCAAGCTCTCCCCTTACCGCATTCTAGCCACCAGTTCGAACGCCGGCGCCGTGCAGTTCGTCCCTTCAATGTCACTTCAAGCCGCCTCTACAAAGTACAAGGGTAGCATACTTGCCTACCTCCGCGCCAACAACCCCGATACAGCGGCCGACCTCGGCATCCGCGCGTCAACGATGGACACGTATGTCAAATCCTGCGCTGGCTACTGCGTGATCACATACCTTTTGGGAGTCGGGGATAGGCATTTAGATAATCTCCTCCTCGCACCAGACGGCCACTTCTTCCACGCAGACTTTGGCTATATACTCGGTCGTGATCCAAAACCCTTTGCACCACAGATGAAACTCTGCAAAGAGATGGTCGAGGGAATGGGCAGTAGCAGCTCTCCACATTACGCCGCGTTCAAATCCTATTGTTTCACGGCTTACACAACACTCCGCAAATCCTCTAATCTCATCTTGAATCTTTTCAGTCTGATGGTAGACGCCAATATCCCAGATATCAAAGTCGAGCCGGGCCGCGTTGTAGAGAAAGTAAGGGAAAGGTTCCATTTGGAGATGACGGAGGAGGAAGCATTGAGACATTTTGAGGGATTGATTGTTGATAGCGTGGGAAGTATATTTCCGGTCGTTATTGATACGATCCATAACATGATGCAGGGTCTTCGAGCTTGAAGATGAGGAGCAGTGAAATATCAATTGAGGCGCTTCTTTCTGTTGTGTCAGTCGTTATAGAAAGCCGATGAGATAGAATCATGCCGCCTCTCCTACTTGTTCATTGATTCCACCAGACTGGCTTGTGTAATGTTGCCTACCACCCCTCAGCAAAGCATCATCCAGATCATATCCAGCCCAAGTAGCGATGAAAGCCTTTGCCACAGTTCGATTCCGACTGCATCCGACCAAGTTTCGTTGTAGTGAAAGCCAAGGAAGGAATTTCTATACAATACAGGAATCTCATCGTAGCTTCAAAAAAGCTTTGGTTGAGAAAGAATTCAATGCTTCGTACGAAAACTCAGAGACACATATCAAGCAATGAGATGACGCAAATGAGACAGAAAAGTGAGACAAACAGTGTCAACAGCAAGGCTCGAAAGACCCATCTAGCTCCTCACTGTGGGAGAATTGTATTTATTCTACACGAATAATACGAGTTGGGGAACTCATCTGAGCGCCAACTCATCAAATGTATCAATAACCATAATGTATAGAATCCCACCCTCCAGCAATGCCTTTCCAAATATCCACCAAGCCAGAAGAAGCTCTCTGGACATGCCTGGGTATCGTGTCCATCAAGCCAATGAAATCACTAATAATACTGTGGTCGAATAGCGCATATATATGCCAAACGCCGCCGCCTGCAATGCCTCGGTCAAACCAACCTTCGACCTTGTATAGATGCACACCAAGCGATGCTCAATTTCCCATATGTGCAATGAATGATGAAGTCTATTCAGTATCCTCTCCCTGCTCGTCATCCTCTTCCGGTTCCTCCTTCGTTAAAGCTCTATAGTCCTTGCATTGTACGCTCACAAGTCTTGGCTCTTTCCACGCGACCTGCTCGTCAAGGATCATAGCAGTCAGCTTGCCGCCTTTGACGCAGCCAGTATCAAGGCCTTTGCTGTATGAGTTTAGTTGCAAGCCGCGGCGGGAGTCGTGGCCGTAGATGACAGTGGAGCGTTGCTGGGAGGGGAGGAAAGTTTGGTACTTGTTCCAGAGCTGATAGAAAGGTCAGCTTGTTAAAGTGAGAATGAGATGAAACATGAGCGTACCTTAAACCATGGAATCCCCTCCGGACTGCTGCTAGGGACATGTGTCTCGAGATCGATCGTCCGCATATACATCACACCCATCGGGTCCTGTCGTTCCAGCCTTACGCCGGGTACGAGACCAGCATGTACGACATGCACATCACCCATGCCCTTGATCTGACCCACGTCTAGAATCACAGGGCAAGCAGCCATCCAATCAATCTGATCCTTTGAAAAGGACCTTGCTAGTTCCCTGTTAACAACATCGCCATGCTCGAAATTATCTTCCACAAAATTAGGTGTTTCGTCTTCATTCTGATGCATATCCTCGGGCATGCCCGATGCCGGTGGATCTGGTGTCTTCACTTTTGATTTTCCAACACGCATGTGTTTCTGTTCTTGTGTTAGGCGATGGGAATACATGTCTCTGTAAGCGAGTAGGACGCGATCCTCGTGGTTACCGCGGACGCAGGAGGCGTGAGCGGACATGGCGAGCTCGACGACGGCGCGGGAGGAGGGGCCTTTAGATATGAAGTCGCCGGCGAAAATTAGGTGGTCGGTGCGAGCTTCATATTGGACTTCTGAGAGGAGTTTGACCACTGCAATTAGGTAATCAGCAACGTCTTGGTACCACTTATCAAAGTCCGAAGGTAAAAATACTCACATTCGTCATTACATCCATGCACGTCCCCTACGACGATCAGTCTCCTCTTGTCCCCCTTCCCGTCTGGTATTAAATCCGTTTTTAAAGTCTTCACCTGCACCAGATCCAAGAATTCTGGCCGCATATTGATCCCAAACCAGCCATCACCCGTTCTCATCCTGTCCTCAATGCTTTCAGTCAATGACTTATGCTCATCCCACGTCGGCTCAACCCAATAATGCCATGGACCCCATGTCATGGTCAGAAAAACCAATATCACGTAGATATATCTCCTGATACGGGGCGCCGTCATTACTTGTATCCAATTCGGAGTCGAGTAGCCGGGTGAGGAGGGAGATGAGCTGGTAGTATGCTGCCATTCATTCCGTATGAGGTCGATCAATGGTCTCCGCTTACGATGAGTCTGGTAAGCTCGCGCGTCGTGGTGAGGTAATCTATAGTCTGTGCTGCCATTGTACATTTTCTCGTCGTATAAAGAGGAATTTCGAGGCGGCCTTGCGAGAGGTCCGCGACTAGTTTCATACGGGCCGGCTCTGTATTCTTCTGGTAGGGCGTCTGTATCCTCAAAATGTCTCAGACCCGGTGGTATAGAAGGATTGTAGTATTGTCTTGTAGGATTGAAGGTGAGATCCCTTTGCAGAGCATAATCAGTGTTCAAAACGTTCAGATCACTATCCAACAATTCATCTTCGGAAAGATATTCGTCTCCACTGTCGAAGCCATATCCATCACGGTGTTCAGAAGAGGGATTAGCGTGACCATTCGCTGTGGGACCCGGAGCACCCATGGCTCTATATAGGTTGTGTTATCGCTCCCTCACTCTTGGCCGATAGTGAGAGCTGGGCATGTTTCGGGCATGCAACCCCCCTCGTGCATGGTGCATGTTAGGGGGATAGTTGCCAAGGTCTTGGCTCAACAGAGTGACGCGGCGATGTTTAAAAATGCAATCTTTGGGTGAACTTGGCGGTAGATCCACCCCTGAAGATTCGGCTTTGCTTGCCGTGTCTTGCGAAATTTAGCCGAACAGCTACTCTGAAATTGGCAAGTGCTTTGATAAAGCAAGATACCTTATGTGAACACCAACCAAGTATTGTAAGACATTCAATTGTTGGAATATGGCAAGACAATATCTTGCTTTTTGACTACTGTCTCGCAAAATGCTACCTATACTGTTGATAGTGTCTTTCCTCGTCTCTTCGCCTTTCCACAAGATCCAGCACCTCTTTACTGTACATTGATTCAGGCGCCTTTCCTCCTTTGAGGACCTCCTTCTCATGCATCGCTGCCTCCTCCTTAGTCATGAGTACCAAATCAGTCAACTCGAGCTTCACCCTCTTCTGGTCCTTTGAAATCTCTTCGATCCTGAAACCATCTTCAGGCGCTTTCCATCTAACCAGTGCTAATCGTGTCGGTACCTTACTTATGACACTTTTCCCGCGATATACCTCCTCGACGAGGTAACCCACGTCGTCTTTGCTAACAGGAATCTTCAATCCCAATGCATCTGCACCAGCTTGTCTCACTAGTCGCTCCTCTGTGCCTTGTAGAGTTGATAGAATATTTTCGTACATCTTGTCTCTTAATTTGCCAGCTCCACTTTCGTGCGGATACCCTGTGATTTCACAAATGATGAAATTGGCCACAGTGTATCCAAAGACTGCTGGCATAGTTCCCAAGACCGGCAGTATCCTTGCTCTGAAATCTGGCAACACACTCAACTCGTTTACTTTGCCCTTTTGGAACTCTTCGTCCGGTAAGGGGAGTAATTCTGCCTTGCCAGGACCCGGCTTCTCTGTTGAAAAGACGACAGGGATCCCGTCGCTGACGCCCGCAGCCCGTAGCTTTCTTCGAGTGACTCTCGATAATGGATCTTCGACACTTGCGCTGATGTCACCAACCTGTACTCTCGTAGGATCGCTTTTACATCCAGCACCCATCGAGCTGACCACCTTGATATCATGTTCATGACAATACTGTAGTAATGCGACTTTGCTGTCGATGTTGTCTATCGCATCAACCACGTAGTTTGGCTTCCTTCCTTTTCCCTTGTCCCAAGGAGCCAGTAGGGTCTCGGCCTGGTCTTGCTTCCAGACTTCATTGAAGCACTCCCATTTCACCCAAGGGACAACGGCTTGTAGCCTTCGCCGTACACACTCCACTTTCGGTGTTCCGACATCAGCCAGTGCAGCAACAGCATGCCTGTTAAGCGAAGATAGAGTGACTTGGTCGAAGTCGATGAGACGAATATGCGAGATACCAGATCGAGCGAGAGCGGACGTGCAATGAGAGCCAACACCACCCAAGCCGACCACTACGACGAAAGAGTCACGGAGTAGGGTAAATCGATCAGGTCCAAGGAACGACGCGGTGCGAGTCAATTGCTCAGCAACGAGATCTAGATGAGTCAGGAAATTGTCGAGGGAGCCTAGAAGAGGTGGGAGGACCTTCGTCATAATCACCATGCTGAGCTCTGCGAGCTAGAGCCGCAGCTCTTTCGTCTTCCTTGCTAGCTGCAGGCAGAGGAGCAGCTGCACCAAAGTTTGTGAGCTTCACTGAGTTGATCAGCAATACGCCTCTTACACAGAATAGCCCTAGAAGTCTAGAGTACCATGGTAGCATGATGAGTCTCATTCAGCTCAGGTATTGAAGCTTTGAGCTCCTCCACTCTCTCCTTCCTCCGTATCGCTTGGGTCCCATATATCGTCCCTGCGACTGCAGCCCCAGATAAAAGGGCGACGGCCGCGAGCTGTACATTTTTATTCGCGAATTGCCGGTCGAACCACGAAGCCATAGTTTCTGGGGGCTTGGGTTCAGGAGTGTCGTCGTCGAAGCGGACGTGCTTTTGCTGCTTCTTAGCGGAATTGCGCCACTCCATTTTGGGTACAAGAGATCATTTTGGAGAAAGTCAAACGGCGTCTTGAGGGAATCGGTAAAGGTATAATGCCACATGCAATGCGAGAAGCGTGGACGTTCGTTAGAGGCTGAGCGATACCTTATTTGAGCCAATCGAGCCGATATGCTTAGTCGCCGATCTCCCGCGATGAGGCTCACGCTGCTTCGCGTTCCAGCGTTCCTCCATCTCTTGTCAAGAATCTAGCAGGTAGGTGATATCCAATCTTCCGCCTGTATGTATGATTGCTGATCTATTCCTAGTCCTCACTCAATGCAGAAAT
Organism: Lecanoromycetidae sp. Uapishka_2; assembly: GCA_035521555.1. Lineage (NCBI taxonomy): Eukaryota > Fungi > Ascomycota > Lecanoromycetes > Lecanoromycetidae sp. Uapishka_2. The sequence continues at coordinate 7,264 of JASZXT010000503.1, read as the reverse complement.
CCATCACCCGAGCTCCACGAACACCCATCGCTTCCTACTCACCTAGGTCGCGTCAGGGCCATGAATGAGACCGTGAACAGAGATCTTAGAGTGGCAGTCTCACGACTGACAGCACGGACAGCTTGAATTCCTACTTCCCTTCCAATCCACTCAAGCCAAGCGTCTTTTTAAGTGATTCCTTTGCTTGCAATTTCAGCTGGTTCTGCACTTTCACCGGTCTCAGACTCGACGTGACGCAGCCCCAATGACGACCCAATCTTCCCAGAAGCCACGTGCCAATTCTCTACTATCCTTTAACTGGGCGGTTGGGAGAAATGATGAGGCGGCAAATACGTGTTGCTAGTGACGGGTGAAAATATAGTTTTCAATCGGAAGAGGTATTATTGCTCCGTCTACGGTTAAGGAATGTTTGGGAGGAGCGAAGCCGCTGGTTTTTCTTGTTTGTTTGAGAATGGGGCGAGAAAAGGCTCAGTGATGAGGCATTGTGTCAAAAGCCAAATATGCATGACAGCCTGCTAGAATCTACGAAGCGCGAGAGCGTGGAGTGGACGATAGACTGTGGTTGTCCTTGAATACTCAAGAGAGCTAATCTGAGAGCCTGGCGTTACTTCATTCGTTGCGTATGCTACATTAGAAACATCATGTCTTGGAACAAAGAGCCTGTCAAGGCCTCAGGGGATCTTGAACCCCATAGCGCCCCCTTTCAATAGCAATGCAATTGCTGATTGCTTCCACCATAATTACAATATCGCCTTGGGTATCATCACCGTCCACTCATTTCGCAGCAGCATTCAGATGCCATTCGTAGACTTTCTTGAAGATGCCTTTCCCACCGCTCTCAATCACATCCCCATGGCAAGGAATGATCCTATCAAAGTCCCAACTAGCAATCTTCTGCGCGCTCTGATTGAATCCCTTCCGATCACCTGAGCTAGCCGCATACCACAAGAACCTCTTCTGCCACGTAGCCGCACCCACAGTATTCTGCATCCCAATAAACAGCCTCGTCAAAACCCCACTCGCAGGATTCTCCCCCGTCCTACTGAATTGCTCATTTGCGGGCAAATTGAACATCATGTCCGCCTCAATGAGCGTCTTACTCGGCTTGTGATTGAACACAAGCTCCTTGTTTGCATGACTCCCCACAAACTCGTAGTCAAACTCCGCGTCAAATTCCGGATCCACTTTCATATCAGCTTTATTCTTCATCGTCCACACATGCTCGAACTTGGTCCCATTTGCGACTTTGCTCTTCTCGCGTTTCTCAGGCAGCCCTTCGACACCTAGGAGCTTCGCAGAGGGGTATTCTTTGGCCCAGTCGCTGATGAAGATGTGGTGTTCGAAGTCAAGGGCGGATATATATTTTACCTCGTTGCCAAGCTTGGAGACGGTGCTTTTGACTTCGGGGGTTAAGGCTGTTGGGGAGAAGACGGCGAGGGCGCCGGTTTGTAGTCGGACTGCAGAGAGCGTTTAGCTTCGGATACCTTTGTGAGGTGGGGTTTGCATGGAATGGGTACCAATTGTTCCACGCCCGCCAACCTTGAGGAGTCCAAAACGCATGAAGGGTTGAGAACAGGTGACGACTTCGGGAGTGATTTGACGAATTACCATGACCTTTGAAGGGTCGGCGGGAATGAGTTTGGACGTCATCGTCTGTGTAGTGGCTTCAGGTGAGGCGTGGGTCTTGGAGTATAGTCGGCAGCTGGGGGTCAGAAATCGAGGTTGAAACTCGCTTAATCGATGACGATGGAACACGGCTGAGACGATAGGTGGAAAGGATGTTTTGAAGACTTGGATTAAATAGAGCTTCTATATCCTCATGGTACCCTGCCCAGCCGTGCTAGCTATCTTAGCTAGTCATGCACGTAAGCGGCTCAGTCATGGCATGAGGTATATCTTGATGGAAAGTCTGATGACGATTTCGCTTAGATGCACGACATGATAACTACTTTACAAAGCTGGGTAATCTTGACGTCTTATCTAGACCCTGGAGGCCAGCTACTTTCGCAGTACCTGCATATGCAACTAGGCGGTGTCACCTCGGCTGCATTCATGAGGTACCCAGTATCTCGGGAAACTTCAAATCATTAGAACTAATTGATAACAAATCGGAATTAGGTAACTTTCGATGAAAGTACTACACTATTATGACAATGTCACGGCTGTTGCTCTTCCGGCCGATTTTGACGCGTGGAGACCCGATCACCAGTATCAATACAGGTTCATGTATCCTCCGCTCCCCAAGTCTCGTGCTTCATAGGTAAGAATGTACAAACAGACGATGATTTGCGGACTCAGACTTTCGAACGAGAGAACAATGTGCGGCGTCGGCTACTGCTTAGATTTGTCAGATGCTGTGTATTATGAATTGCTTGAGGCTTCCCTTACGTTGTATCCTTGGTCGTACCATCACTGTATGCCACCTTACGAGTAGTCTTGTGCACGAACCAAATGCCCACAAGCGCACTAACAAGCCAGAAAATTGCACTGAGAAAGCTAAAAGCAACGGCAGCTTTCCACTTCTGACAGGTACCCTTCTCCGTGATGTTGCCCCATGCCCAGATTGATCCGCAATGTAGAGGCCCGATGAAATTTACGAGCAGACCGAAGGCAATGATCCATAGAACGAATAAGAGAAGGTCGGCAGTATGATGGACGAAACCTGACTTGAAGGGAATGAGCCAAACAAGTGCCAGGATCATAGAGATTCCAGCCACGACTTCGGTGTAGATGAAGCGCTTTTCAGGCCATGAATGTGCATGGTGGAAGGCGCGTAGATAATGCCCTATGAGACCGGCAACGACCGCTGTGCTACCTTAGCTTAATCTTTATGATCTTAGGGAATGGCCTCGATCGTACCTGCAAAGGCGAGTTCGCCAATGCGAAGAGGAATGGAGACGAGACGGGCTGTGACGGGCATGTTTCGTTGCTTGATCGTGTGCAACACTTGAGAGATTGGTGGCCAAGAAGGTGAGAGGATCTGCTTTGGAGGAATGCAATGAAATAAGACTTGAAAATGAAGAAAATGAGTACGGCTTATCTTTGCTATTCCTGCGCTGATACCAACACTGTCAGAGGATGGACGAAGGTTTTATAGATGTCTTGTTGTGACTTGTTCAAGGCAGGTTTCATCACGCGCCTCCATCTTACATGCCAGCAATCCTAGACAATTTGGGCAAACAGCCCGAAAGTAATGCCAACAAAACATCAATAATGACAGCACAGCATCAGCAATCGAGGCAGAAATCGTGATTGACCAAGTATCTAGAAATATCCAATCTTATTTTCGGAGCCAAGCAGGGCAATGAGACAACGATTCCGCGAAAAACAAGGACAGCGAATACCCGTTTGATATTATTCTGGGATTGGACTTGCTAACAAACGAGACTGTCCTGAAATTTAGGAATCGTCAGGTTCTTGGGATGGGGAAAAGCTCCGTCTCAAGTTATTTAACCTTGATCGTGGCTTGATGGTTTGATGGCGAAGATGAATGGCAGGATGGTTAATAAATCGGCCGGCTAAAGTTGCCACCCAAGTTCTCAGTGGAATAACCAGTCACCAACCGGCGAAAACATGACCTTCCAAACATCCTTCGCTGTACACAAAAGCCATCCAAAATCTTATGCTGGTCAACGGTCAACCAAGTACAGGTTCTCCTTCTTTAATATGCTATCGCATTATTAAGTTTGGCTCGATCCTTGCTGTCCCGTTTGGGAGTTCGCCACATTTTCTCAAGGTCCTAGACGAGCGCGAAACTTCATAATGTATTTAGCAAAAGTCACAATGAGTAATTCAGTCGCCTTCATCAAATCGGTCAGCCAGCCCTGGAGATGCAACCCTTTTGATTGTGTGAGATGTATTCGTTCTGAAGGTAACGGAGAGCTTCAGGACCGACTGTGGTTTCTAACCCTTTAGTATTTGAGGGAGAGGCTCATTCGGGAAAGGACCGCCGTACGGAGTACATGGAGATAATGATTATAATAGCAAGTTAGCTCTTGATCTTTGATATGAGCTTTGATGAGGTGACATTAGCTCAAGACGGGAAGGAGAGCCAGAAGGAGAGCAAAGAGTATCCTGAGTAGAAGAAAAGAGGTGAGGGTACTAAAATACAGATGTAAACGTGTACAGGCATGGCATTCAGTGGTAGCTTCCTAGTCAGGATGAAAAGCAATGACAAACACCCAGTGATTTCCCGTCAATCTGGCTGAAAAAAGTCAAGGGAGAATACAAGTAACATGGACGACCCCCTAAATCCAATGAGCACCCTAAGTTACCCTTTTTCTATGGTTTGAGTATCAACGGGTGGAAAAGCTGTGATCAATAGTCTATCGCTTAATCTGAAATATCTATTCCTTTCCGAGGGTCAAAACAAAGTATACGAGTGTCTCCTCTGATCTGCAGACTACACGGTACGATCGAAAGAGAAGCGAGAAAGGTGCCATACTACACAAAGCTACTACATCAACTCTCCTAAAAATTTGCTTTCATGTGGCGCAGTCACTGCAGGAAGGTTGTGAGCACAGCACGGCTACTTCAATCGACGGACATCATATCTGTTTTAGCTCTGCAGAGACTATAAGGTGGGGAATTGTTCATCCGTGCTCGTGACGTGGCTTTAGGGCTGCAGCTACACTGTCGTATTCAGATGATCTGCAAGCATGGGCGATGGTCATGTCTCACAAATGTGGGATTGTTGAAAAAGCTGGGGCCCACAGGGTCTGGCCAAGCGGTCGGCGAAACATCGAAGGTTGGTTTGAAACATGATTCCCATAGCGTGTAATATCTCCAGACTCCAATTCCCTAATGTTTTCTAGAAAATACTCCATGAAGCTAGTATCTATTGTCATTTCCAATCACTGCCCCAGCCGTAATTTTGGCAGTCCTGCGCCACATATCCTGTAGCACCGTCGTTATCACCATTTGGGTACAAAGTGGTCGGCCAAGTCGACTGTTGCACACACGTACACGCGCCCCATCTGATGATAGGATCGTCGCCAGACTCGTCTCCCGGACCATTGAGATGGAGATGAGGTCCCAAGACGGCATCGATATCGCATAAAGGTAGACTCCAGACTATAATGTCATCCATAGTGGGATCGATTGCAGGGTTCGTAAGTATATCGATCACCTCACCATTCTGGTTGGTGAAGGGATAGGTGTCATTTATTGCCAGGGTCCTCTGAGCAGAGGCGAGTATGGTTGGCAGGTCGAGGTTATATGCGTTCAACTGGTCTGCGTTTGCTGTTCCACCTGTCGAGCCTTCTGCATAAGCTCCCCATACCTGCCACGTGTTGTTATCGAGGTAAGCGTTTCCTTCGTCAGTTTCCGTCGGCATTATGCCCGTGAACACCCATCGAGCAAAGATATACGCCTCTCCGTCAACGCAGACTGTCATGATTGGAAACGCTTGGCATGCTGCACCTGCTCCCTTACCGTAAGACGCGTCCGAGATCTTGAGGATGAAGACGTGGTCCTGAGCCCACAGCGCGTTGATACCTGCGGTTGCAAAAGCCGAGTAGGCCAATGTTTGAGTTAAAATTGGAACATCATTAACCACATCTTGAGAAGCATATGCTCCATTCATGAATAGAGAAGGTAGCTGTGAAGCGTTTGTTACATAACCGGTATCAGTGGCTTCTACAGGGAGATATTCCAGTGTGTTATCATAGTATGCCTCGAGAGCATCTGTGAGCTGTGTATAGAATTCTCCGAGGGCAGACTGAACCTCTCCCCACTGAACCAAGGGACTGAATGAACTGTGAGCAGTACCCTTCTATTACTATTCGAAGATAGCCACTTACTTGGGTGTGTCCAGGCCGATTTGCGTCGCGGCGCCGTTCACAACTGTAGCAATTGCAGCCCCTGCAGATAGAGGCGCCCAGAGAAGACTCAATATTACCGATAGAGCACTGAAGATACTGAAAGGGAGAAGCAGGTCCGATGGTGCAGTTTGTGGGGTGTAGAATTGCTTGACGAGATCATCTGTGAGAGGGGTCAAGGATATTGTGGTGTCATCAATCTGCGAGTGTATGCTTGCTAACTAGCACATACTAAGTCAGTGCTCTACAGCTACACCCGAGAATGAGAAGAGCGGGGTGACATCGCCAAAGGGCGGCATGAGACTGTATGGTAGCTTACATGATTCGCCCAATTGTCGATTGCCCAGAGGACGAAATGACCTTCGGGATACTGTCTGCAGAGGTCGAAGCTGTACCCAGTGCCATCGCAACCAGGCGCATCGATTGTATAACATTTGTTCGCCCCTTCATTACCTGCGATATGGAGGGCCAAGGATTGAATGTCGGGGATCGATGCCCCACCTGGACTGTACTTCCAGCCTAATGCCTCGTATGCAGTTACCCTTTGCTTATCTTAGCGGATGAAGCGAATAGGCAGATAGAAAGACAGCTGGTACTCACGAATCAGCGAACCACAGTCCCATGTTGTAGTCATTCCAGGTGCTGGCGTTGCGGTTGTCGACTGCAGGCCCATCCTGTAAGTCTCCAGAGGTTCCACAGATGAGATCAGCCAACTGTGTACTGGAGTTGAGATTGAACCTAACGCCGCGGTCGGGTGGGGAGCATCCTTCATAACCAGAGCATGTCGCTTGAGGCACAGGAGACGCGGTGATGCATACTTGGGTCAAAGTCAGTCAGTAATTCTTTCGCAGACGCTGGAGACCTACATGAGACGGTCAGTAAAAGCAGTGAGCCCAAAATATTGTGCATTTTGTTGATACCGAGTCTCAAGAATCTAATAATTGGTGCATAGGGCGAGTGACAGCTCGACATTCAAAGGACTTTTATAACGAAGCGATAGGATTGCCTTGGGATATATACACTTGTGGACTAGTAGACAAGCGAGGGTTGCTACCATCTTCATGTAACGAGTGTCTCAAATCGAATGTGCGCTACGCTTATGAATCTCACCATCGTGAAGCTTTTGCCGAAATATGTGGATATATTGACAAATTCCCCGCAAGAGCTGTATAGATAATAGAGGGACCTCGTTTTGTACGACATGAAATGACCCATCATCGGCGTACGCTTAACAGCTAACGCCAGCTACTACTGGCGCATTCGGAGAGACATAACACGGTCGACGAAACCGCAATCTCAAAGTGACAAACTGGTGGACAAGTGTCCAATCACTGCAATAATCACCATATCTGACGAGAGACATAACACTAGACTTAGATATAGAGCGCAATCAGTAATCACCAAGGTAAACATCTGTAGGCTGGGGGCGGGTCTGGGGATACGGC
>JASZXT010000502.1:0-19978 GCA_035521555.1 Lecanoromycetidae sp. Uapishka_2 | reverse complement strand
CCTACTAACCACCATCTGATGATCATAGAATTCCTTCAATAATTGTCTAAACCCCATTTCATTACTGCAAATAAAATCCTCCACGACCTTCTGATATAGCACTTTGTACTCTACTCCTCCCTCCCCACCGCCACTAAAACCTCCATCTTCATCCATACCGGCAAGCAGCTCTGCAATCAAAACGCGGTAGAGGCTTCGTGCGTTCTCTGGTAAAGACCGTAAGACAAAGCCAACGCCCTCCTTACCTTTGACGCTACGCCCACTTCGGCCTAGGAGCTCATTGACGTCGTCGATGACGGAGGGGATTTCGATTGGGGCGTAAGATTCGAAAGTTGTGGTGTCATGGAAGAGAAAATTGTACTGGTCGCGCAGATTCGTGTCCCAGAGCATGGGGAAATTGGGCGTGTCGCAGGTTGCTAGAAGGCGGATGTGGGGGTTTGCGGCTAATTGGGCCAGGATGGCGGGGGTTGGAGATCGTCGGAGAGAAGACGCGTCGAGAGAGTTGATAAAGACGTGGAAGGGAGTAGAAGGTGGCTTTGTTGTCAATTGGTTTAGGAGGGTGGAGATGATTTCGCGAGGTTGGGTGCCGAGTTTGGATGGAAGAGTGCTGGGGGTGCAGTCGAAGATGAGAGCAGCTAAAGTTGAGAGTAGTTGGCGGATGGTTAATGTGGGATTGTAGCCATTTACTATCAATATCTTTGGTGGAGTCCCTGGGGAAAGAGAATGGACGTGGCTGGCAAATGCGGTAACAAGCTTGCGTTTGGAGCCGTAGCCATAGAGACAGATATTGAACGATTGGGAGAGTTCAAAGCACCATTGAGGGAATGAACGAGAATGTAAGGAATGCAAGAAAGCGTAAGACGAAGTGTGAGGGTCCTCATAAGCAATTGTCTGGTTGTAGTACTGCTCATGATTGAGTAACGACAATGAAGATAAGGTATTATTCGAAGTCTTGACTTTTCCCGGGCGATTCTGCCAAAAATACTGCTCGTGAGGTGGAAGATTCTGTGGAGGCGTTGGCGACCTTTTCCGACGTCCATGCTTTTGTTTGGATGGTGTGTTTAGACCCAGAGATTCTTCTGCCACTTCATCCTCGGCGCCTTCTCGCTGGTCATCGCTACCAGCTTCATCTGCGTCCCAGATCTTTCTAGCTAGCAAATCTTCCTCTTCAAGTTCCTCGTCACTAAGCCTGTCAGCGGCTGTTCTCTGAATCAATGTCCTGGCGCTCTTCCGGCGTGCAGATCGATCCCCTTTTGGGACTTGTGAATCTTCATCGAAGCCATTGGCATCTGCAGGAGTCTTAGGTGGGGCTGATAGTAGAGCCTTGCCTTTCGACTTGGTCGGAGTGGAGTCATTGAGATTGGTCGCTGTGCCATTGGAGGGAGCCTTCGATCTATGTTCGTTTGCTGTTCCTGTCGGCCTTCCTCGCCGAGGCTTCGTTGGTGTATATGCTCCCTGGGGTGCGTCCGGCTCAATGACGGCATGACCATCAGACTCTTTCTGATTTCCTTTCTTCAATCTTTTATTCGCCGAAGGTTTGTCATTAGACTCAGCCAGCTCATCATCCTGTTGGAGCTTCCGTTTGCCTGACATTTTGACTCACTACCGCCATGCTGTCACATTGAAGTTTCTCAAGGTAGACATAAGATACCATATGCCTGATTCATGAGCTGTTACACTTTTCCCTGGGGACAATCTCAGAATCCACCTGTAATTCTACGCCAGACATGAGAACGCGTAGATTTTAGAAGCGCGGATAATTTAGCCATTCAATGACTAAGCGAAATCTGATGGTGGTGAATACCCTCATACCTCATGCTTGCACAGTATTTGTCTCAAATTGATTCGAACCAAACAATCTAAAGTAGTCCTCGGTGGAGAGTGACTACCCCACCTTGAATGTTGATATGAAACATCCTGAGGATCCCGTCAGCCTGCATCGTCTTTTGCAATTTTGATATCTCATACCCGCTCCAACTAATAGCTATCACCATCATACAGCCGATGACGGCTCGCACATTCTATGTACATTATGGCATGCTTTTGTTTCGGCATGAGTACGGTGTGAGTTGCTCCAAATTAGTAAAATGACACAGGATGTTAAGATCGAGGTCAGTCTCCTGAGGAATTCTCATCTACTTTCAATTCTTTCCGGCTTCTTTCTGTTGTACTGCGCTGCAACGTCTTCAACATGATGGTCTCTTCATGTACACACTCTTTTGCGTTGCTCGCTTTGTCACTCCTTATTTTTCAACCTTCACTTGCTCTTTCAGTCGATTCGAAAGGTAGGTCTTCTAGAAGACTTGGCTTGTGTGTCGTAAAACTTATCATATGCAGCTGCTGTTGCTCTACAGCCCCGTCTTGATGACGGCGCTATCACTCGACGAACGCCTCCAACTTCCGTCACGACATATATCAGGAAGAAATGCAAATTTACCCCATCTTCAGGTGCAGCCGCCGCTACTGGTAGTGTCTACGGTAATGCCACAGCGAGCGGTTCTGGGCATCTGGGATACAATGCCTCTACAGTTGTCAATCAGCTCTCTTATGCACGATCTTCAACAGCCGTCTACCTTTCTTCACAACAAAGTGGCTCACCCGCAATTGGTAGTGGTGCGCCAGCATTCAATGGAGGTGCAGAGGCAGGGTCACCACCAGCTGGAAGCAGCACTTCAACTTCTTCGGCAACACTAGCGATTGGTAGCGGCGCTCCAAGCTCGGGCGGAAGTCCTGATTCTGAAGTACCATCCTCCGGGAGTAGTGGTCCCGTATCAGAAGGCTCCGCAGGTTCACCTAGTGTCTGTGCACAGCAGGTGACCGTTACGGTAACATCCCAGACCACTGTCACCGTTACCGAAGGCGCTCAAGAAGTTGCGTCGGTAGGATCCGTGGGGGCAATATCGAACGCCGCTCCTGCTCAAGGCGGGCAAGACGATACCTCGGTTGGGATCTCCAACAACGCACCTGCAGCGTCTGATTCTTTCCAAGGCGTGCAAGCCACTACAACAACTGGTTTCAAGAACGGAGAGGGCAACGCTTCTTCGAACAATGGGGACCAAGGCACACAAGCTACTACCTCGGCGGGTCCTATGGTTGCATTCCCAAACGTCGCTACTGCTGGTTCTACAGGGAAGAAGCGCACCAAATGCAGCAAAGCGACAGGCACAAGCTTTGCGCGTGCATCAGCCGGTGTATTCACTGCATTTGGGAGCAGTACATAGTCTGGTATCGCACCCTCAAGTATTGTGCCCCTAAGGTGAAGACATTCTCGAGCGTTCTGGGCATAATATGGTATGAGTCGTGCTACTGTCATGGTAATTGAAAAGGCAGAAGGGCTACTCTTTGCCATATTGTTGGCATGGAAGACTTTACAGGAGAATTCCAGCGTAGCCTACCTGTTGAGCGTATTCTAGAATCAAGCGCACAGAAAGACTACCCCACGTCTCCCAACGCCAGATGTTCGCTATGCAAAACCCATATAACCAGCTGTCTTCCTTTACATTCTCCACATTCCACCCTCCTCACCGTGCTTTCGCTTCGGGCAGCCAAGCATGGACCTTCGGCTTGACGCTATCCCGGTGCAAGAATCAGCATTACCAAAGCCATGAAAGCTAAACCCTACTCCACAGCTGCATCCATCAGACGCCATGGAAATTGGTTACTCACGTAGAATAAGTCTTGAACGCGGCCCTACTGTTTGTTAAATTCGGCCTATGCTCGGGTATCTCCCATTTCCTCTGCCCAGTCTTGAGCAATGCATCCTCAGTCGGTGGCTTGTCGACCAAATAGGACATCCATGCATGCCAGCCAGGTTCGATTTGAGAGGGATCGTATTCTTTTTGTTTGTAGTCAACCCATCTTGTCCGTACTAGAGGGCGTATAGCAGGTCAGCAGGGGCGCCAATTGCAGTAACGATGGAAGGGGGAAAGGAGAGTGGTGCTTGGGGGTTTTAGATGGGGCACTGGATACGAACAGGGTAGCTCCTGCTCCACATTCTCGTAATATTTGTTTCCGTATTTGTCGCTGGCGATGTAGGTACCAGCTTTAGTATCGCCAATGTATTGCATTTGGTGAAGATAATCTCTTATGCCTATCTTGCGGAGGTTACGCAAAGTGCGCATTATTGTCGACATATTGGGCGGCTTGAAGGAATGCTAAGACAACTGAAAGGGAGAAGCCCGATTTTCTGATTGAAGCAGTGGCTGAGTGGTTCAATTGGAGCTGCTTGGTGGATTTTAGCGTCTGCGAAATAGTGGCGGGTCTTGCGGGGGGTGGGAACTAGAACTAGTGCGACATTTGTTTTCTTTGAAACCCGTTGGAAACGTTACAAGATTTCCACTTACATCGACCTTACTCTCATACTTTTTCTACCACGTGGAAACCTGAACGTCGAACCCATTCCTCAAAGCTTACGAGCCATTCAAGGCGTGTGACTAATCAAACGCTCGCCCATTGCCATTGTGCTCCTTGCTGGACAATGGAGCTCCTTCGCAGAGCCGTTGTGCTTTTAGACTCTCGCAGAGGAGACTTCCTGCACAATTTCGAGCCACGACAAGAGAGTGAGCCGCCAGCGTGTCTTTGATTCAATTGAGCGCATTACGCAAATCAAGCTTCTATGACCCTGACTAACAGTTTGGCTTCAAGCCTCAGAACCTTCCACCTCTTCCACCTCTTTGTCCTCTGCTTCGCCCGCTTCACAATCCGATGTTGCCAAAGCCACAGATGCTTCAGCTACGTCTTCTACCAGCTCGAAGGCCGCTGAATCGGCGGCGGTATCCGGCACAACTTCTCCCAACGCTGGACCAGAGACTGTGACCGAGTTTATTAGCAACCCTGCCTTCACCGCGACGCAGACTACGGCATATGTGGCAGACGGCATCAATGGAACCATTCTCACACAGTCGGGCACATCAACAGGAACATCTACGTACACAGCATCTGCATATCTAGCCACAGCCAATGCCTCGGCTCCTGGCATCCCGAAAAACGAATTGACAGCTTGTCAAATCAACGGTACATTGGCAAACAATGGCCCTTTCTGCTCACCAATCCATGAGCAGGAGCTATGGGCTGGGTACACCTACGCAGGTACGTGAATTAATTTCGTCAGGGAGATCGTACTAAGCCTCCATAGTCACCTGGAACCCTGCTTTATTCTCAAAGAACACTACAGACTCTATAGTCCTAAAATATAACGACAATCAGCAAGGCGTTGTTTGGAACTCCTCTGAAGTACCCAATGGGAGAGGTTATGCAAACATAAATATGGATAAGAGCTGGTTGATGGGAGCTCCTGGTAATGACAGCACGTCAGGCCAGAACCTCACATTTTACCTTTATTCAGGACCCACAAATATGACGGCAGGCCCAATGATCAGTCTCGTTGTCAACCCCAAAACATTGCCTCGAATACTCATCCCAAAACTTCCACAGAAGTATGGGCTCGAAATCGGTCTGCCCATTGGGATTGTCGCAGCACTTCTTGTCATTTTGGCCATCGCCTGCGGAATGAGAAAGCACAATCGGCACTGGAAGGACATCAAAGGCCATGGGCAAGACTATATGACCAGAAGACAGCGAAGACGTGGACGTAAAGATGGTGGTGGCATTCAGCTTGAAGAAATGAGCCAACCTCGCGATAAAGATGCATTTTCAGATGAACCATATACCGGCGGTAGCGGCAATGAGTTCCGAGATGAAGTCGCCAGACAACGGGAAGAGGATGATCGGTACAGGAGTAGAATCACTTCTTACTAGCTTCAAATTTATGGCAGGCTTCTACGCTGTTCGTGTCTTTGTTCTCTTGCATCTAATCGTTCAGAAAAGCCACGTTCAATCAACATTAAGTCTTACGGCGAATGCTCCCTACAGCCATCAGACTTAGGCGCTTTAGAAAGTTCGGGGACGACTCGCATGAAATAGCTCATGGCCGCGGCACATAAAAGTGGATGAGCGCATTACACGATGCTTTACCGAGATGCGCATCTGTAGTAACGTTGTTGCACCCGCATATCAGACCTCAAAGAGAAAGTCGAGATGCACTATCCCACCTCTTGGCTGTTGACTCCTGCGAAAGATGTTGAAACAATTACAACTCCTCCTAGCTGTTCTGCTACTGCTCGGTCTCACAGGCTCTGTCGTCCCAGCAGCCCACGACCACGCGCAAAACGAAGCAAGGACCGTTCAAGGCTTACCGCCGTTACTACTCCAACGGAGCAATCTCAGCTTACCATCACTCCAAATGTACGTCCATCGCCTCAACGCTCAGGGTTTATCCTATTGACGAACATGATACGTACTCTCAGTTCACCAAATTATTCATCCTTCAGCGCACGTAACAACACCCTAACCACTCCTCCTGATCCATTCGTCTTCTGGGGCCAAAAAGGTTTTTACAGATTCTCCCACTACCACGACGACACCCTCACAGAACTCTGGGCCGCAACTTTCATATTCTCCTGCCTCGCCAATCTTTTCCATACCATTGCTGAACAAGAATGGTACTTAACCCCCAAACAATACCCTCCCCCCTCACTCCACCCTCTACATCCAGTCCAATACACCACCAACACTAACCCTTCCCCGACTCAGGCAAACCTACGATCCCTACCCCGGCGGGTCCTATTCCTGCAACAAACAATTCCCCGGAGAGGGCGCTTTACCGCCCTTCACCGTGAGACTGGAGTTGAACAAGATCATGCGTCAGGGATGGGGTATGACATTTGCGGATCTGGCATATGATATTGAATCGATCTGGTATGCGTTTTTGTGGTTCCGGGATCCGAATTTTGGGGTGCCTGCGATGAATATTGAGGTGCATCGATTTGGTACGTTATGGCCATACTGTTCTCACTTTTGCTTTCGATTGTGAGGGGTACTGGGGTTGCAATATATGATTTGGAGAGCAATGTCGTCTTGTGTACCGAAAAGACCCAGCTTTTGTGTTGTCAACGCTAACTGGAAATTGTGGATAGTGAACGGTATTTCAGGCCCAACCTTTTTTGCGGAGTGGGGACGAGTGGTATCGAGAGTTGAGAGTGCGAATAATGTTAGTGTTTCGTGATAGGGAAGTGCGTAATGAGTGGATCATGTATCAGGTGATTGAGATCTAGCCATTGAGGGAACTCTGAGAGCTTACCTTGAGGCTGATGTGGCCATATTTGTAGAGGATTATCGGACAATCTCTGAACAGATGACGCAGGTTGCACTATACTCAAGTTCGACCTATAGAATATCAAATTGCTGGCGTGTATTTCGCTTGGCAGAAATGCATCTTTATTTCCTACTCTTGCCACTCATTCAGACTGGTGGTGCAAGGGTTTTGTGCGAATTGCAGTTCGCATCATTGCACAAGTATAACACGTACACAGAGGTGGTGAGAAGATGTATTTGTGCTATCTAGGAACGGACTTGTACAGCCTGTGGCAAAAAGAAGAGATAGTTCCTCGAGAGTGAGAGCTAGACAGGACATCGATATTTCCCAGATGGGACACCGTTTAGCTAAATCGCAAGAAATGTTCCGAGACCGACCAGCGATTCCGCTGCTTATCCAATGTCTGTGTTTTGCCCCAGCTGACTGTCGAGGAGCAGCGTGACCTTCATGGCAATGTGCTCACGTCAAACGCTTCACGCAGAAAGCATTTGGTGTGAAGATACCGTCTGGATCAGCCGCTTGCCTTGCTCTCTGCAGCCTCTCATACTTGGCGCGGTCTTCGTAGTAGCAGGCCCAGCTCTCATCCAGATCAAAACTACCATAAGAGCCCCAGAGCACACGGCGGTCTTGCTTGCTATATTTGCCATTGGGACCAAGGCCCTCCTCGTCATTGACTTTTTCCCAGTCTTCGGCCAGGTCCTTGGTTTCATCCTCATGGAAGCAGTCTATCGTGCAACAGACTGTCGAATCCCGCCAGCTGTATGCGGTGCCATTGTCCGCGTTGGTCACAAACTTGGAGTTTTTGCCACCAATACACTGCAGTTGAGCGGACAGCCAGCAACGATTGGCCTCAGGTCTGACGATGTCGTCGATGCGTCCGGTGACCCAGCTAGCCCAGTCGTCCTTGCCGAGAGTGGTCGAGTTGGTCAGGTAAGTGCGTTTGACATATGGATGGTCGAATTCGCGCACGTTTCGGAAGATCCACTCCCCAGTGAGCTCTGACATGGGCTTCTGTTGCACCCCGTGGACGGAGAGAGAATCCTTCTTTATTCGATCGAACCAAGACATGTCGCAAACGTCATTCTTGTCGAACGGGACCCACTGCGCATACACGACGATTGTTCGTGGCCAGAAGGGGAGGCCGTCTTTTCCATAAATCTCTGGGTGTTCGCGTTTCATCTTTTCATCCATATCGGGCCACAAGTCGAGAAGTGGGAATGACGAGCTGAGAACGCTGATACAGAAGTCGTAGTTGCGAGGGAAATTCTCGTCCTCCGACATCTCCACGAGAATATCTAGGAGGCGCTTCAACGTCGCTGGGTTGTACCAATATAGCGCCTTCAGACCTCGGGAGCCTTGGTGGTCGCTGTCGCGGTGCACCTCGAGTGTGACATGCGTTAGCACACCGAGGTTGCCAGGACTGCCACCAAGGAAGGCATAGAAAAGCTCGGGATCAGTGGCCTTTGTAATCTCTTTGGGACTCCCTTCGTGGTCCACAATCTCGAGTGAGATAACGTGGTCTCCAAGCAGGCCAAAACTTCGGATTAGTTGGCCGTATCCACCGGTCTGGACGTGGCCCCCGAGGTGGACGTCGGTGCATTGTCCGTGGGGTACGAACACATGGTTTTTCGTAAGGTAGGCATTGAATGCTCCCAGACTCCAGCCTTGGTGATTTTAAAGTCAGCTTCACTCTTTCTGCAAGGAGAACGAGGCGTGAGACGAGTATTGGGAGCAAGAAATCTGGGAAGCGCCATTGAAATGATCGTAATGAGGTAACAATGACCTAAGAATGTTACTTACTAATGCTCGTACGAACAAACGTCCTCCCATCCTTCTCGAAAATTGCCTGGTCTTCGGGACCTCTAAAAGTTGTCTTCAAGTCCAGCTGGATGTTGGAAGGGGACGTAGAAGAGGCACCGCTATATTGGTGGCCTCCGGTTCTGACGGCTACGGCAATGCGCTGTGATTTGGCGTATTTGAGGGCAAGTGCAATGTCGTTCTTGTTCTGGGGTTGGATAATCAATCCTGGGTTCATGTTGTGATCCACTTCGTGGCTAGATGAAGCATATTGGTATTTCTCATCCTCGTAAGCGTGTGACCCTTGTGGAAATTGCTTGCCGGTTATACCAGTGATAGTGGCCATGATGTCTTGAGTGAGTTTGTCTGGAATGTCTTGTGTATTGTTTACAAGCCCAGAATCTCGAGAATGTACGTGGACAATTATATACTGAACTTTGAGTCACCATCGAGATGGTCAAAGCCCCGGAGTTAAGACGTGGCAGCAGCCAGCCTTCACTTGACTGCCTCAGCCAGCCACATTAGATGTCAGCTTACCGCCAAGAGGGAACGTCTTCTCGACCTTGCAATCAGGTCACTGACTCGGTTGCATCCTGACGAGTCTAACCATCCCACAAAGACTCTTCGTGCGTATCAAGATGAGCATGCTAGTGGCTCCTTCGCCTTATCTCGAGTTCAGCTCCCCATCGTTCACAGAAGTTATCATGCAGGTAGCAGGAGTCCGGGAGCCCGCACCAGTTGGAAACATACAAAGTCGACCAGATTGGGCATATGGACGCGGGATTGGTAATGGATCGCACCTGCGAATCCTGCTCACTCAGCTCAACGGCATAGTGCCTCGATCAGCTCTGTGTATGCTGATGGCGTATTATGGACCTCTTCTAGGCCCATTCTCCATCTGTTGAGAAGGATGGTTAATTCGGGAAAAGAGCGTATGCAGCTCGTGCGGGGAGGCGAGGGAGGATATCTTAATGGCGGGTGCCAGCGACGCTAGGTCCCAATTTGCGGTGTTAGGGGGCGTTTCTAGGCACACTCGGGAACTTCTAGGGGCTGTTGCTAGGGGCACCACTTGGCGAAGCGTTTTAAGATATCGAGGAGGACTGGAGGGTGACACTACCTCAAGTAAATCTGTATATGCACGCTTACATACCTTGGCATGAGCCAATCACAGAAGCTGCTCCACATGCGAGGTTGCCATATTCGTAGCTTGTATTCGTCCTCCTCGTCGAATCGTCTCCGTCATTTCCTTCGATTGCAGCAAAGAACCATTGCACGTTTCAGAATGCCCTGCTTAGTCCTCAGGTGCTCTTTGCAATAGGCACAGTACGGGGATGGAAACGTCGTAATGTCTCTTTCTCTTTTGCTGAAGCGTTGACTGCTAAGACGACCGAAATAGCCACTGCTCGAGTCGCCTTGAAGGTCGAGACACGACATCATAGTCACTGCCTCGGCGCTGCTGATGCTTGGATAACGAGTAACTGTTGGTAATTACTGAGAAATGTGAGTGTTATCTATTTCTAAGCAATGGATTATTCAGGGCTGGCTTTAGAATTGAAGAGATTAAAAGGATGGATGAAGAATATTTCCAGAGATCTCACTATGAAGCTACTAGGGGCAATCTAGGCAATTGTACATCTGGATTGCGCCAAAACCATCATACCCACCTGAATTGAAAGGTTGACAATTACCTCCAGTGCAAGAGTCCATACATGTTGCCCATTCAAGGCTGTTGGAGTTTTCCTCACAGTATGCGGCGATACAATTCGCCTTGTTGCATTGTGCGCCAGGTGGCATCCAGCCTAGGGCACAACGGTATGGAGCTTGGCCTGGGACTTGACACGCCGGTACATCACTGAAGGCATGTGGCAAAATCGAGTATTTGACGCAGTCGAGAGTCAGAGAGCCGCCTTGTGAGAATCTTGGGGTTACGCCGGAGATACCTGTGGTTAGGCCAAAACCTGGGCGTAGAGTGATGTTAGTTGATATGGACTGCAACCTCCGAGGCCGTTGAAAACGAGAGGGTAAAAGAGAAAAAGGGATCAACGCGTCACATACAGGCGTATGGAGACCACAACATGCCCCTGATACAGTTGGCCATAGTAAAGCGCTTCGGAACTGAGGCACCTGCACATCCTACACCCCGATCATCCACCACCATTTCGAACCAGATATCTGCCTGTTTTGGACACTGGGAGGCGCTAGGCTCCACGGCGTACGGTGGATTACTGTTCTGGATTGCGCACGCACCGAAGTCTGTAGCGGCAATCGCCACTTTCGTCGCCATGGCAGAGCAATACGCGCTCGCAGCGGAAGTGGCCGTTGCGTATCTCATGGACAAAGTTCCGGTGGTCACACAAGATGAAAAGACAGACGCAGCTGGTGGGAGGCTTGTGGTAGTGGGAGATTTCCCAGTGTATGCATCGGCAGAAGCGAGGACCGCTTGTCCATAGTTCCACTGCGCCGGAAGCACATTGTAATTCATGGCGGGGTGTTCCCTCTGGAGACAAGGACAGCGGAAAAAGGGTCCCTTAAAATTAATTAGTGGAGAACCGTGTAGGTCCATCGTGTTCCAGGATCACTTACTGGGCCACAGGTTTTACCATTCAATACGGCATTGCATTTCGTCTCAGCACAAGAAATAGGCTGGAACATCAGCTTTTTGGCAAAGAAGTATGGGTGTTTAGGAGAGCATACCACAGCTGTTGGCGTCGGATTAAGGAATGTATTTTTTGGACATTCGCCATCATTCTTGGTCGTAGAGGAAGCTGTTGCTGAAGTGACAGTTGCAGTTGACGTTATGCTGCTCAGACTGAGAGAGGGTGGAACCCGATCCACGATTTCAGCGCGCGGGATGGTGTTGTTTTGAATACCGGTACTACTCTCTGGATCTGACTCATGTTTTACTACCAGAAGGTAGAAGAACTCGGCCGCCAAGATAATCTGTAAGTCTTTGATAAGGCTCCATGCGGGGAGTTTATACTTCATGTATAAAGCAACATCCTGTATGTCACTTGCGAAGTCGTTCACTAGTGAGGGAAACATTTGGGGCAAACTGATCAGGGTTCTATACAAGCTCGTACCACCGCCAATGGATTTAATGCCCATCTTCGTTCTCGTGACAGCGCATGGAAATGCCGGGGTTGTAATGCGTTTCTCGATCAATGGCTTAGCTGGCTTAGGATCAGAGGCCGGACACTGTCCCATAGAAAGAAGCGGCGCCAAGTCTATGGCCAAACTGCTTGAGAGCGTAAAAGTCACGTCGCCGTTTGCATCAGTCGTAACATGCACTGCGTAGTGGTCTGTAAGGTCCTCGACTTCATCGACGCTCAGAGACGAAGTAGGTAGGTCGCTGGATAGTATCGTCAGGGAAAGGTCTCGAAGATCAGGACAATGAATTACCTCGTGGCTGCATATTTCGATTTCAATAGGGTTTCCGTTCCGGTTGTTTCTTCTCTCGAGGAAGCAGGATATGCCGTAGTCCTCGTGGACCAGGAAGTCGGGCTGCCAGCACTGGTTTGCTTCCGCGAAGAGTGCCCGTCTTGTATAACGACATCGCTTCTGGTCGCCACTGTCTGAGACGAAGACAGGCTTGTCATACTACTTGACGTTGTAGACCTTGATTTCGAATCGCCAGAACTACGTTCGCTTTGCGTCGACAAGGTTGTTGCGGCACACGCCAGAGATATCATAGCTGTCCATGCCCACAAGCGTATTGACGGCATAACGATCAGTCGCTCTCGTGCAATCGGTGAGACTCCTATTGTTTGTTACGTTATTGGGTGAAGACCAGTCTCTTGTAATACTGGGTCCGACTAAAGAGATTGAAGAGACACGGAAACCAGAACAAGTCAGATGTTTTTGCGACATACCGTTGACGAATAAGTATGGCTCAGTGGTGTAAAGCCTGTTTAGCCCAACCTCTCGTCCAATCCTTAGTTCGCATATGTTCCAGTTGGTTAGTCGAGTTGTCCGAAATTACCAGGCAGTCAATGTTTAATTCTTCTTGTGGGATGACAATGATATTGGGAAGAAAAATGTCTGCATGTTCCAGTTGGTACAACAGAACAAGTGATTTATATTGCTCAGTCAGCCCTTCACTTCTATGAGCGTTTAGATGATAACGATGCTGGTAGAAAAGTACATGCAGGTCTCCAACGAGATGTCTGTAGACAAAAAGCAAAACAAATGTTGGGAAGAAAACTGGTCGCATATTCCAGTTGGTAGAACTTGACTATTGACTTCTTGTACAGTCGAGCTCTTACTGCGATGGATGGCTAGATAGAAACGGCGTTGGCAGAAATAATTGCATGTCTCCAACAAGGTGTTTACAACTGAGACTGAGGGAGAGCTAGGTAATGTTGGTAACCGACAGGCTAAATCCCAACACAACAAAATGTGCTCGCAAAAATATCCTCTTGAACGGTTGGTGTATTCATGGTGCGAATAACATTTCCCTGCTGTTTGCAGTCTTCACAATAATATATGTCGACGAAAGTCGCGAGGACAAAATAATATAGTACAAATCTGGAGGCGCGTATTCCACATTCTCATTCTCAATTACATTTCAGCTGACTTCACGACATAGCGATTAACTGATCGCTATGTTCGACTTCTTCACCCTCTTCGCCTTCTTGCTTCTTCTCCAGTCTCCTCCGACGATAGCGCGGGGAAAATATGTGACCTCTCCGTCATGCTATCAATTTGGCAGATTTTTGGAAAATGAAATGACAGTTGCTTGGCTCTCGGCGAGAAAAATCGCAAGTGCTCTGCAAGCTCCTAATCCCGTTACGCAGAGGCATGTAGGATATATGTTTGGCAGCGCGACACAGGAGTATGACCCGTATGCAATGCCCCGGGCTATGTTCAACGGCAGCGAGCGCGACCATATTATAGGACTAGTCAATATGCAGGGGAAAACCCCTTGGGCTGAAGCGGATGCGGACGACGTAGTAAGTCTGTGTTCCACTCTAAATCTACACTGAGAGTTAGGATGTGGCAGGAAAACAGCTTGTGATTAATGTCACATCAGGCTGGTCGCGCATATAGACGAGGGAGGAAATTTTCTGCGTGATTCTTCATATTTCTCCCCATCTTTAGCTGGCAATAGAGCTAACGAGGACCCAATGTTCCAGGTAATATTTTGCGGAATGAGTGATTATCGCGAGGTGGGTGAGGGTGACGGGCGACAATATTTCAACACACGTAAGTCTCTTGTTCTTCGAGCTCCTCGGCATCCGACACCAGCAAGAATACTGAACTTTTGTGACATAGTCACTGGACACTATCAAGGAGTGGAAGAATGGAGCGCACAGTCAGCGTGCAACACCCAAAGCTCCGGAAACGCACCCAGTGGCTTTACCTCGCAGCTTCCAGATGATGGACCATTTAGCATAACCATTTGCGCTTGGCTCATGAGAGCCGCACTCGGCGCCGCGTATCCCAATGCAAACTCAGATGTATTCAACTGGAATTTCTGGACACGAATGCGAAATTATTGGCGGGATTATCCTCCCCCTTCAGGTCTCTCACAAATTGATACTTTCTATTTGTTTGATATGTTTCTCATGGAAATGGTCAGCTTCCCATAATGAATCCCGTACGATTCAGAGAGGCTTATGCTGACATTGCAAGGTAGCTGCTCAAAAGTAAGGTAGGGGAATTCAGGGAAGATGTTCTCCGAGTACATTCCAATCGTTAGTACGACTCAGTAGGAATTCGGAGATCCGACACGCTGACCGACTTAGGCTGGCAACAATGTCGGTTTCTGTCGAATAACCCAGATCAAGCAACAAGTAATGCTGGTAGGCTTCCTTGTCTTCCTAATCATCATCTCCTCATCTCTAACACTCTGAACAGGGAACTTTGTGAACCTCGCTCTAGGTCAGTACAGCTATGAGTCGCCCAAATGTTAATAATCAGCTAAGCAGACGAAGCAAACGACTGCAGTGCACAGGGTTGGACCGTCGGTAGTGCTGGAGATATTGTACTTCCTCCACCTTATCGCTAGACTGAGTGAGAGGGTTGCGAGATATGTACCTGATGGTAAGATATCGCTGAACGCGCAACAATAAACTGCAATACCGAGAACAAGGTTTGATTTGGTATAGCGGATATACTTCGGAAACGATCTCAAGGTAAAGTAGTTGAGATGGGGCGCACCGGTAACAGAATCTCTGGTTCTGTCATTCCTCCTCAGACAAATTGGCGCAGTCATTGCGGGCTTCATCGAATCCCTTCCAATTTCCATCTTTATCCATCGTAGCAGTGTTCGTTTGCAGCTCGGTCACAGTACGGAGGGCGCGTTAAAGTACCCCGAAAACTTCGTCCCAATCGATGTCACCACAGATCAATGTCTCAAATTGAACAGGGAGTGAAGTAGCGGCATTTGATAGACGTCGTAGAGCCCCAGTCCCAACTTCCTGCTCAGCATTCTAATCACTGGACGGGACCTGGAGACAACTTCCAAGAACGTAATCGGGTTTTTACTCCTCTACAGCTCATGTAAGAATTCACGATGTTGTCTCCTAGCGATTTGGATCATAGCGTAATTCTTGGAATGTATGGACGGAGTACAACGAACAACTCCAGGAGTCACTACTCCGTAGATGCTAGGAACACGAATACCTTATGCTGATCACCTTCCTGCAATGACACTTGAACATACTTGCCAAGATCTCGATGAGTGGGAGCTTCCTGGTACTTCCACTGGTCCTTGAGCTCAGTATTCATGAGTCTCTACCGAAGCCATAAGTCGATAGAGGATGATTATGATTGCATAAGGAGTAGAGGATTAAAAGCTGGTGCGACGTCTGACGAAAATGGTTGGTCGGTTGGTTGGTATATTCATAGACGGATCTAAAACCTCATGAGGGGTACGCCGCATACTCTCTAATGGGGGGTTCCAGCCTCGCAGTATAGTTCGCTCTCAGGCTGTCCCAAGCATGAAGACGGTGTAATGTTGCCCAAAGAGCCCCCAAAATTCCCTGCCATGCGCCTACAATGCGCCCGCACAAAAGCTCCTTGTATAAATGTTATGATTGTTCGCCAGAAAGTGATGCAAATGAACGTCAAAAACTATGCTCGCTGCCCTAGGCCCCCAGAACCGCCCACCAATGCTACCTACCACGATTCCACGACTCAAAAGGCCACCTAGTACAGCTGGATTGGTTGAATGGCGGGAATGGGTCACTATTGTTTTAGACAGATTCGGCCTAGAACTAGCCCGCCAAGACCTTTGGTCACGCTAACAGCGGCAACCTCAATCTCAATACTCCGTAATACCGTACCTTTCTAAGGATTTCTCCAACTGAGCTAGGATATGCAACAAATTGGATAATAATTAATTGCCAAGGGTGCAAGGACATTCGATGACATAGATGATGCATGGATTCGGATGTGAGAACATTGATTGAATAGATGCTCGTCCGGCGTGTTCGAGCACCTCGTCCATGGCTTCCACTCTCGAAAAGCAGATTGCCATGGCACCCACGCTTCAGATCAGGCTCGACCAATGCGCCGGTGGCATCTCCTCAGACGTCTACCCACACTTCGGCCATAGCGGCACTGACCTCAGACCTTGATAGGCTCGCCCCAAGGATCGACATCAATGCTGACCAGATCGAGATACTGGATGGACCGAAAGAATTCTACGAGACCTTGAGAGGGAAGATACGGGGTGCAAAGAGGAGAATATATCTGTCAACTCTTTACGTCGGCAGAACGGAGCAGGAGCTAATTTCCACACTTCGAGATGCATTGCTGCACAATGGCCCAGAGCTCAAAGTCTCGTTCCTCACGGACGCCCTGCGTGGTACTCGGGAGGCTCCAGACCCCTCTTGTGCTTCACTACTTGCATCGCTCGTAGCAGAATTTCCAACTCAGGTGGAGGTCCGCATGTTCCATACTCCCAATCTTACAGGGCTTCGCAAAGCATTGATTCCCAAGCGTATCAATGAGGGCTGGGGACTACAGCATATCAAGCTCTACGGCTTCGACGATGAATTGATACTCTCTGGGGCAAACCTCTCCAACGATTACTTCACCAACCGTCAGGATCGCTATCACCTCTTTAGCTCCAAGAGGGTGACCGACTACTTTGCTCGCATTCATGATGCGGTCTGCAGTATCAGCTTTCTCGTCCATCCAAGTGACGAATCTTCTAAATTCTTACTCAAGTGGCCAGCTTCCAACCCGGCTCCAAATCCCCTTGATTTCCCGCAGCGCTATATTCAAGCCGCGACTTCTCTGCTCTCTCCTCTACTGGATTCGAAGCGCTCTCAACCCGCTCCTACTACGTCTACGTCCCTTTATCCGCTCCTGTGCCACCCACCGACCGTCAACAATGAATTACGTGCCTTCACAACCCTGCTTGACCGCCCTATAAATTCATATACCTTCACAGCAGGCTACTTCAATCCCCACCCGATCATCACATCCGCGCTCCTCGCCGCTTCGAGTTTCCCGACATCTGCACCAGGTACCATTCTCACGGCATCGCCCTTTGCCAATGGCTTCCTTGGCTCCAAGGGTATATCAGGTATGCTACCAGCTGCGTACACATATCTTGCTACTCGATTTTTGCAAAAAGCGCGGGGGAAGCATGTTCAGCTACGAGAATGGCAGCGAGGCATGGTGGGACAGAAGGATGGCTGGACGTATCATGCCAAGGGCTTGTGGGTGACGTTGCCTCACGAGAATCCTGTCGGTCCAAGTGCAACGCTCATTGGCTCCTCAAATTACACTAAACGCAGCTATGGACTTGATCTGGAAGTGGGCGCTCTGGTAGTCACTAACGATGAAAATTTGATGCGCAAGTGGAAGAGAGAGGAAGTGTCGCTCTTGCAGCCATCTAGGCTTGTGACAGAGGGAGAGTTGGCAGGGAAGGAGAGAAGAGCGAATTGGAGGACCAGATTTGCTATGTGGGTTGTTAGTATAGTTGGTGGGGCTCTGTGAGACAGATTTATACATCTCAAGTAATGCCATTCGGGTGGCCACAGAGCCCAAACCTCGCAGCAGATGAGCAGAAGAGCGAAAACTTTACTCGCAGGTGCTCAAAATTCTGCCATCAGGTAATCTATGGCTCCTGCTTGGCGTTCAAAAGTGCAAATCCTTCTGCTTAATCCAAGGGCCTTTTGTGCCAAATGTGAACACCTAGCCACCCTTCCAGGTTGCGAGCCTTGATTAATTGTGAACAGAAGGGGCAATTGCGAGGCCTCCACAGTCTAAAAGATGAAGAAGAGTGTGAATACAAAGATAGAGACGTGGTCCATGCATAGCCCAATCAAGTGCTCATTCTGCATTCACTACTAGGCCAAGGAGAAGCAAGATATTCCGTTGAGGTTCTTGCATTCGACATAAGATGTTGGCGTACGTTGTGTCACCACACAGTTTAGATGTCATTCCATATCAATAACAATGAGCGTACGATGTGTGAAGGAACATCGTCTCGGCGTGGGGGTAAAGGCTAGAGTTCGTCTACTCTTGATGACGGCGAAAGCAGTGTTAATTCCGTTGTATCTGAGAACGTCCAAGATGTGCATTAGAGTCTTGGAAACATTTTCTAACAATAGTGACATATCCTAGTACCGCCTTTGTCCATGGCTTGTGCGGTGATAGGCTTTTGACATGGACGCACAAAAACCCGACGACCTCGAATTAATGCTATAGGAATTGCCGTTTTCTGGCTTTCTGAACAAAGCTCTCTCCGTGGCTGGCTAGTCACATCTCATACGACAGTCAAATGCATTTAGCACCAATCAACAACGCAAGAGCTTTGGATGCCATTTCAAGAACTCCGGTAGTACAGCGCATGTTTTCCCTCAGCATCGGCCAGTATCAAAGCTATGATGTAAGCCGGGATCCTGGCCCCTTTACAGTGGGAAGGAGTATCTCTTTTGCACTCCATACCGGTACGCAGTGACAGCATATGACAAAACAATGGCGTATTCTGAGCTACGTATTGGTCGATGTATGAAGAGTGGAATAGCGCTTTCTACGCAGGCGTCTGTTGCACGACAATTGCCCCCTTGCACAGATACGTGTATCTATCCACTTTGGGCTTCAAGATCTTTGCCCCATTACACGACGAGAATCTATGAAAATACACTCGAAATGGCCAAAGCTGTCTATTCGTCATACTTGACTTTCTTCCTCTCAAGATAATTCATCCATGCACTACATTTTGACCAAAGAATGGGGAGCTGCTTGCTCAATCATAGATGTTTGCTTGTCGAGGAAGCTATTGAATGTTTGGAGGAGGTAATGCGTGGAACAGTCTGGTTGTAACATTGTAATCAAGATACCTAGCGCCAGGCACGAACCTTGCTCTCAATTGTTCGACTCTTTGCGTACTGCCTAATGGTAAACTTACCATTGGCAAGCCTCCTCCTTTTGGGGGTTGATCATGTGGATACAAGATCGTGGGAGCCAGTGCGCAGCTTCGCTTGCGAAGATTATTTTCAAATTGTCTATGATCAGCAACATATCAACCAATCGCCACCACGAGATCTAAAGGATTGCAACCCACCAACTTGCCTGAGTACGACGTCGATCCTACAAAAGAAGTTTTACGTTACGAGACCTGAGAGTTAAGTTGTCTGGCAGGCGCTCACTAACTGAATACTCACAAAGTACACATCATCGAACCCAAAGGTTGTTACACCCAAACTCCAAAGCAATGGCAGGCACTACATATCCCTTTGGCACGTTGCACTGGCGTGGGTGGAGAAGAAAATCATCACATAAGTTGTTTGCTTTGCCTCGTATACGATATCATGCTCGTTTCACAATGTTGGCCCCATTACACAATAAACAAATATAAAAATTCTCTCGTAGCGGCAGAGTTCTGTTCCTCGTGAACTACGTTCTCTTCAAACACCACACTTGGGAGTCCTTGCGAACAGCGAAAAAACATCACCAAAACATCTCAACCACAACCGTCACAGCATCTGAAAGACTCCTTTCACCTCAGGAGTCAGCAATTGCCATTCAACTCCAATTGAGCGCACACAGTACCCCAAACCCCTCCCC
>JASZXT010000501.1:0-20007 GCA_035521555.1 Lecanoromycetidae sp. Uapishka_2 | reverse complement strand
CTCCCACACCCTCCCCATCCAATCCGGCACATCACACGCCTCTGTCGCACACCATGGCATCTCTCCATCCCGATACGGCATCAACGGCAAATCATACGGCATGCGCCAACCCACCAGCGTCTTCTCCTCCCCATCATTCTCTGTTCCCGCAGGACTGTCCTCCCTTAAAACAGGTACCATCTCCGCATCCTCACCCCACAGTGCAGGCCACACAATGACCCCGATTTCATAGCTACAGACGCGAACGTCGCCTCCAGAAGACATGGCCGCACCCCATGCTTGGGTGGAAAGATTAGCGGATGTTAGCATCGCCCAGTCGATTTTTCGCATCGAAGCGTCGCTGAAACGGATATATGTTTTGATATGAGGAGCTGCTCGTCGTCTTCCTGCTTCACGCACAGGACTCTGACCTGCCGTTGCGGGATTTGCAGAAGCTGAATCCCCAGCCCAGTGACAAAGCATGGGTCTCAGAGCGGTGAGTTGTTTGATTTGGGCTTGGGTTGAGGAGGTTTTCATGTGAATGGAGCCGCCGGAGCTGTAGCCGTCGATGGAGCGGCGGATTTCGTCGGCGGTGGGGAAGATGATTGAGATTCTGGGCTTGGAGACTTGGTTTGGTGGTGGTTTGGGGGTGTTGGTGGCGGAGAGGGCGGGTATGAAGGTTTTGTTGAGCCATTTTTCGCCAACGGCGGCGACGGAAGAGATCTGAGCGACGATATGTGGCTGGTGGTTGGGACTGGAGGAACTGGGGAGGTTTGTGGGTATGCAGCTCAAGACGCGCTTTAGTCCTGGCCAGCCCCACATGCTTTCGACGTCGGGGTCGAGACTTTGGAGAGTCTGCTTTCCTGGGATACTGGCGACTAGAGCTCCTCGTACTTCAGAGAAATTGTATTGCAGCAGATGATCGGTAAGATCCTTCAACAAGCTTCGACCATTGTGGTTATAGCCTTGGAAGTAAGCTAAAAGATCATGTTTAAAACGTGGGCCACTGCCTAATGGAGGAAGCAAAGACAAAGATGCCGATCCTTGATGTTGTAGCGGGAGTAGTGGTGTCCGCCAAATGGCCTGCGACATCCTCCAATCACGATCTATCAAGTTTGATGTAAGAATGACGACTTGAGCAAGATCATCATGTCTGAAAAGAACAATCATCTTCGAGTGATGGGTACCAAACATTTCTGGCATGTATGCTCGTAGCACTTTGACATTCTGATAACGTTGTGCAGCCTCTTCAATGCCAATCCTGTTAAGATCTTCATTCTTCCAAGATCCATGCACGATTTTGACCTGTACAATATTTCTCGTATCTGGATCAAAATGCTTCATTACAAAGTCCACATCGAACAGAAAATTGAAAAGCCAGCATTCCCTAATCAATGGGTCGCCGAGGATGTTGCCTAGGCTAATGGTATCCACATTACTTGATGCGTGTAATTCTTGAATGAAGTTGAGCTGGACTGGCGAAGAGATGGTCTTCCCTGTGTGATGCCTTGCTTCAGGCTCAGACTCAGGCTGTTTCGAGCACTCATCCTTGTATCCAATGGACAGAGCCTTACCTGTGTCCTCTAAAGCTGTGTTTGCAGACGGTGAGGTGCGTCTCTTTGGTGGAGAAGATATGGACGAACTTCTCACGATGCTGGACGTTTCGTCATCAGACCTGTGCCTTTTGTGGATCTTAGAAGAGTCCATGGATTGACACGTAATTTGAAAATACTAGAGCTGATACCATCAATACCGACGCTACAAACCATGCTGGCAATTGCTCATCCCACAGTGCGCTGTCTCGTAAAAGGCAGATCATGTAAAAAGCTCCAGAGCAGGGGATGTTTTTTCATTCACTACTTTGGGACAACGACGAGGCTGTGTTTTTTCCTGATCTCCATGTCAAGTCAGCGAATTATATTTACGAATTACCTTCACTAAGGTACTTACCTATGATCGACCAGAAGGACGATGTGTTGATGGCAGGGATGAGTCGGGCGCCTTAGCGTGAGGCGCCAAGACCATTTGGGGTAAGCGTCAACGGCACGGTCCGCCGGATTCTTGTCATCTTGACTGATAAAATGATTAATAAACAAGCCGAATATCACTGATACAATGGTCAGGCAATTTCTAAACGAAGAAAGCTGCGTCCTTGCCGGCTGTCTGAAGCTGGCGCCGTGACTGCTGCGAGTTGCGATCAAATCTTCCATTTGCCTCACATTTTGCAGATGCCAGGCTGATATCCCACCAGTGGGAGCGCCGACTGTAGAATAACTTTTATGAAATTCACAGACCCAAGAAACATTGTTAAGCATCGATAGCCTTCTCGTTATGACTTGATAATGTATGGAATTGGTCAGCTTCTGCTGAACCTAGATGCACCCTCCTATATATATACCAATCGGACCTCGAGGAGCTGAACTGCCTACTCCAGAGCTAGAGACTCTTACTTTTTGAACCAAGGCCATGGCTACAGAAAACAAGGATCTCTGGGTGGCTGCTTTGAACAGTCTGAGTGCAGAGGACAGAAAAATTGTTGCCTTCGAGGGTCAAGACAAGCTCAGTGTCCTGTCCGATCTGGAAACTCTGACCAAAACCGCGCAAGATAGCTCTGTCAAGAACAGATGGCGACTTCGTCGTCCAGGCCACGGAGGCGAGGACGAATATGTGGTCCTCCGGGATCTATTTGGTAAGATCGTTGTTTGGATTGACCGCTTCAAGGAAATTGGAGATATTGTTGTGCAGTACGATCCTGCTCATGCTGCGCTTCCCTGGGCCGGGGTACGCTTCTTATTGCAGGTATTGTTCCCCGTCCTCTCCCCATGAAGTCTCCTAATCACACTTTGTTAGATTGCGACTAGCGACTTCAATAAATTCAATTTTGTTGTGGAGGGCGCCGAAACTATCGCTCGCAGCATCTCGCGATTTGCTATTTTCGAGGACTTATACTTGCATCGTACATCGCTAGCCAGCCAGCCTCTAAGTGCTCTTCGAGAGGCTGTAGTACGGCTTTACGCGGTCATCATCCGATATCTGGCCGAGGCAAAACGCTATTTTCAACAGAGTACCGCCAGTCTGTCCAGCTTTGCTTATTGTATGATTACAGTACTGAAGTAGCCACACAGAACGCGCCCTTAGTACCTTGGTCAAACCTCAGGACAAATTTGAAGATATCATGCGCAAGATTACTACCGAACAATCGAATGTAGATCGTTATGCAAGCCATATGGACGCACAAAGTTGGTTCATCAAGTCAGACGTCTGAGTTGGGACTGACTTGAAGCCACAAAGACAGAAACGATATGAGCGACAGCATCCAGACTTTATCGCTGGGTATATAACCCATCCTCGAGGCTCATCCTGAAAGAAACCTAACTGTGCTAGACCATAGTAAAAGGCATACCGAACTCTTGAAGCTTCTAGGCTCCATTGATGGCCCTATTCGTCGTATGACTAACCAGCTTGAGATCATTGAAGATCGCCTGAATGGTCAGTCTGCTGCCACGCTTTATCCTGCTGTTTTTAACGCTAGATAGCGTCTGAGCGCATCAATATACTGAGCTGGCTGTCGTCTCAACCGTATCCGAAACACCATGACCAGGTCAAGGGACAAGCTCTCAAAGATTCCGGTCAGTGGCTTTTGCAAGATCCAATTTATGCAGAATGGCATAAAGAAAGTGTCTCGTCTCTTTTGTGGCTCCACGGCAAGCCTGGTTCTGGCAAGAGTACCCTTGTGTAAGCTCATCGAGAGTCTTTTATGCGAAATTCTTTACTACGAATGCTTCCTGCTGGACATACTTCCGCTATTGGCAAGCTAGGGCCACTATTTCATATCAACTGCTAATCTCTAGACTAGGTCAATCGTCATCGAAGACGCATTCCAGAG
Source organism: Lecanoromycetidae sp. Uapishka_2 (assembly GCA_035521555.1). NCBI lineage: Eukaryota > Fungi > Ascomycota > Lecanoromycetes > Lecanoromycetidae sp. Uapishka_2. The sequence goes on along the minus strand of JASZXT010000501.1, from coordinate 16,142 downwards.
GTTTCAACATGGTCGAAGCCCCCCTCCTGTCTACTTTTACTGTTCCCGCAGTGCTGCTGAGCCCGAGCGGTCGAATCCGGATGCAGTAGTTGCCAGCATCCTAAGACAGCTCTCGTGCGCTCAACCTGGCATGTCTCTTCTTCCCTCACTAGTTGACAAGTACAAAAAGCAAGGGGAAGGGTTTAAGTCTAGTGGTCTTCCGTTGGGACAAAGTCTGGAGCTCATCATTCAGTTGAGTGAGGTCTATGGTATGACCACAATAATCGTAGATGCCCTTGACGAATGCGATCTTGAATCGCGCCAATCGCTCCTTGATGCATTCACAGATGTGATGAAAGAATCTGCCGGCTTAGTCAAGATCTTTGTCTCTAGCCGCGATGATCAGGATATCGTTTGCACTCTGCGCGAGTATCCCAGTATGGAAATCTCTTCGGACAGGAACACGGCCGATATCGAGTCATTTGTCAAGACTGAGACTGAGAGACTTGTCCAGAAAAGAAAATTGTTACGAAACAGTAGAGCAAAAGCGGAAATGCAAACGTTGATCATTGACCAAGTCATTGGCGGTGCTGATGGCATGTAAGTTCTTTGACACAAATTTAGCCCTTGACTCCATTCACACTCACTCTGTGCACAGGTTTCGTTGGGCGAGCTTGCAACTCGAAGTTCTCTGCACGCTAAAGCTTGATAAAGATATCCGAGCGAGGCTAGGGAAACTTCCGCCCAAGTTAGAGCAATTGTACCTCGAGGTCTACAACGAACTTAGTTCATACAGAGGCGATGGCGGTCGGTCCATGATCGACAACACGTTGAAATGGCTGCTATACGCGCAAAGGACGTTGTATGCTGATGAATTCCTGTGGGCGGTAGCTGTCAATCTTGATATCGCCTTCGAAGAGATTACAAGGGAAGACGTTTTAGACCTTTGCCGCAACCTAGTCATATATGATGAAGGACTGGACGTGTTTCGTTTCGCTCATCTCTCTGTCCGAGAGTTTCTTGAGACAAGATCAGAATTCTCCCAAATTGCTTGTGATACATTTGCCGGTGAAAGCTGCCTACTACAGGTCATCGCCTCTTCAGACTGCTCTACTCAAGGACTCAGTCGAAATGATGAGCGCCTCGTGTGTCTTTGTAAGGATTCAGCTTTGAACGAAGAATCAGCGGCTGCTACAGCATTTCTGGCATACGCCAATCATGAGTGGATTCATCATTGTAGCGCAGTCTCTGGAAATATCTCGTCAAACGACACAAGCTTAGCACGACTACTGAAAACCTTTTTAGATGGACATTTGGGACTTCGATCAGCTCTCAACGCATGGGTACAATGGTACTGCAGCCGCATCCTGGAGGAAGGCGCATCCATAGCTTCATGGCAACTTCAGACTCTTCTTACCAGTGACCAGAGTCCTTTGTCCAGGTCATTCTTCATCGCGATTATATGTGGATTCGGCGATATCGTTGCTGCTCGCGTTCAAGACCCAGCACTCAGCGACGAAGAGAAAAGCAAGGGTTTGGAACTGGCGGCAATGGCTGCCATGTCCGAAATTTTCGACATCATTATGTCTAATGGAGATTTGGAAGTCACCGAGCCTATCTTGTTTCATGTGGTAAAGAATGCGGACGTTGAGCGATTCAAATTGCTGCTAGATAGTGGGGGCAAAGTGGGCCTTACGAAGCGTATCATTGTTGCTGCTTGCGAAAGCCAGAGCTATGAAAAAATGGCTCTTCTATTGGGAAGATATCCTGAAATTGATATCACGCTAGAAGTGCTCAGGGCCGCGGTAGTCGGTATGAACCAGGATGCTTTTGAATTGTTATTAGCTCAAGTCCCGGACAACGCCCTGACCAAAGAAATAGTCTATCAAGCAGTGACCGAATATCAAGCGGATAAGCTCATTTCTCTTCTCGAAAGAGTTGGAGGACCTTGGTTATATCCAGGGTTACTGGAGAAGGCTACCAAGTATAATTCGAAAAGTACTGAAATCTTAAAGATAATTCTTGAACGAGGCGGAGCGGCTCAAATCACAAAGAGAGCAATGACTGATATATGTCGATGGGACGTTAGCGTTGAAGCCCTACTAATTCTGCTTGATCATGGAGCACAAGTCACGCAAGACTTACTGGTGGCTGTGGTGTCAAAAAGAATAAGTCCTGATATCCTGCATGTACTGCTTGAGCATGGCTGTCAGGTTGATCGGCAAGTTCTACGACTAGCTCCATCAAATCCGATAGGAGCCAGATGCCTGACGATCATGCTAGACCATGCGGATGACGCGCTTGTTGCTGAAGAAATGACAGAGATGTTGATCCAAGCAGCTGGATCCTATTTATCTGGACCTGGTATGGTGGAGCGTTTACTTGATAAAGCAGGAGATGTCGAGATTCCAGAAGATGCGCTCTTTGCTGCAGCTTTAAATTCAGGATCAGGGAGCGATGTCATGCGAATTTTCTTGGACCATTCCAGGACACCAAATATCACCGAAGAAATGCTCAGGTGCGCCACAAGTACCCTCGACGTCAATGTTGTGTTGGAATTACTAGATCATGTTGATGTCAGTACGGACTTACATGAATTACTTGAAGCAGCCGCCGTGAATATTACATCAGGTGGTGAGTTAATGAAAATACTGTTGAAGCAAGTTGATCTCGAAGAAATTCCGGAAGCCCTTTTCAATTATGGGATAAGAAACGACCGGGAAGGACTAGAGATAATTCAAGCGCTGGAGGAAGTCTTTGGTCCTATTGCAGTGAACGCAGATAGCATGGCGAAAATCGTTCGCCAAGCATTAGGGAAAAAACTTCTGCCACCGGGAGCCGCTTATTTGTTCGACCCTGCACTGATAACAGAGGTCGTGCTGCTCGATGTCATGAGCCTTGAGTATCCACGTTACCACGATCCTCACGGCGATGAAACGGATGATTTCCGATATGAGTTGGCAGAGAATGCTATGCATCTTCCGGTCAGCATTGATGTGCTAAAAGCAGCTGCAAGAAACTGCGACCTGGATTGTTTCAGGTTCCTCTGGAACCGCGGCTACATGGTAAAGGTACCAGAAGACTTGATGGCAGAAGCGGCCAAGAACGGGTCGTTTAGCTCGTCCGATGTCTTTGAATTCTTGTTGGACCAAGGCCAAGAGGTTGAGATCGGAGAAGAAGTCATGTTGGCAATAGTAGGCAACATTCGAATATTTGCATCATTGAGGATGTTTGACATGGTGCTCGAGCGAGGATTTGCACCTCGAATCACACACAGTGTGATGAAAAAGGCAATACAAAGGCGAAATAATGATTCATGGCCCGATGATCACCATTTCGACTTATGCCTCCATCACTTTCGTAGACAAGGACATACAGAAGACCTTTTTAAAGTTGCCGCCATTAACGGGAAGGAAAGTATCCTCTACAAGCTTTCGAGGTTCTATAATATGGACAGTCCAGCTAAGAAGTGGCTCGATCTTGCTCAGCTATACAAGGCAGCCGCCCATAACGACATTGATACTTTGAAAGAATGCCTAAGGCGTGTAGCCGAGCCAGAAGCCGCTCTATATTTTGCGACCCCTATAGAAGAAGCGTTGCTTTCGGGCCACACATTGGTGATTCAGATGATGCTCGCTGCTGGTATGCCGCCTGACGTATCGCTTCGGTGGACATGGGGATATGAGGGTGTGACCCCTTTGTGGTGGGCTGCAGATCAAGGCCATCTTGAGATGGTAAAGGTTTTGCTCAATGCGGGGGCCTCACTCGAGTTCAAGAACAATATGGGCTACTCGCCAAGTATGATAGCTAAAAGGAAAGGACACGCCAGAACCTTTAGATTTCTAGTGCAGGCCGAAAAGGAACAACAAGCACAAAGAGACGTATCAACAGCTGAGTCGAGTTGAGCCCACGCATCTTGTTTCTCCATGTTTTCGAAAACTTCAGCACATTTACAATTTCAAGAAAGGTGACAGTTCCAGAATATGAGCGCCTGATAAGGCTCCCTGCGGGTGTCTAGCGTATACACACATCTACCAATTGCAAAGTCCTATATCAGCTGCCTAAGAGCTCTTCCGGGAATGGTCAATCTCAAGACGCCATGGGAATTCATCCCGAGATGGAAGCAACTAGAAGACATCTAAAGCTTCGTCTGGGATGTACGGGGTCACTTCGAGCGAGCAGCGGCAAAGGCTTTTGATCAGACAATCCAATCTCTGCTCAAGTACTGACTGGGTTATACTAAACAATCATCAGATTCGGGATTGTACCACCATCAATAATACCCGGAACTCATCTCTGCCACCTTCTTCAGGACCATGTCTTCCCTCACGACTTCTAATCAGGTCTACATGCGAGGATAATTAGTAGCCAATTCCATCGGCTCTGTTCATCCAAACAAACCGTGTTTAGCATGACGCGTTGTCCAGAAGGCAGGAAACCAAGAGGACTTTCAGAAGGAGTATTTGGTATTAGTATGTGTAGGACAAAATAAGTGGTGCGCCACAGCGTGAAGCGCCAAGACTGTTTACTCCGTATGTATGTCGCGCATGACGCTAAACTTTACCCCGCCAAAGTCCGAGATCAGACCCCAACATCCCACCTCTCAACGTCTCCCTTTGTCCCATCCTCCGTTTTCATATCAGCTCGCCCACAACACCGCTCTTCAACGGAAAGCCTCAACACTATTCGAAACATCCCACCGTAGCAAAGATGGTCGCCCAAACCGCATCATTCACCAAAGCCGTTGAGGATTCGCGCAAGCTCAAGGCGAAGCCTACCAACGACGAGCTTCTTGAGGTATCATCAGCACTACCTACGCTCTCATTTTCTTGAGCATTGGCTGACGTGCCGTCTTTGCGCTCCTCAGCTCTACGCCAACTACAAGCAGGGAATGGGCGAAGACTTCTCCAAAGCAACGCAGCCTGGCACCTTTGACTTCCAGGTTCGTGACTCCTCTTCCTCGGCGCATGCAATACAGCGAGACCCTTCTAAAAGCTGCGAGCTGATTTGTTGCTCGTCTATCACAGGGCAAATATAAGTACAATGCGTGGAAGAAGGTCTCTGAGGACAAGGTCACCCCTCAAGCGGCACAAAAGCATTACGTCGACCTTGTTACGAAGCTGAAGGGCACTTATGGATTTGATGGATAGACAAGAGATAAATTCAAGCGTGATTTCATTGGGAGATAAGCTGCACAGACATACGAATGGCACAACTTCCTACTTGCAGCCAGTATCTTACATTCACACATTAGAAGGTCAATGAGCGATGGCGAAAGAGACTTTTTCTAGTGACATGACCATTGGATGTAATCCATGTTTTGTTCCAGGTAGTGGACAGCATAGGTGCCATATAGCCCTGATGGGCTAGACTTGCGAACCTTAGCACGGCTTCTAAGATGTTGGCGTCTTAATGTTGTGATCGTGACCAAGAATAGGAATTCCAATGGCTTGCTAGCTGAACGAACCTACCATGTTGACCCCGGCCGTCGTTGCGTAAGAACACACGGCGAATGCTGCAACCCAATTGGTATTACTCGTTCTTCTTCCTTCTTTCTCTTTTCTTTTCTTTTCTTTTCTTTTTTTTCTGGTGTGGAAGCCTCACAATGTTGGGGGGGAAAGGCTGCCTCAAGCTTTGGCGAGTTGAGGCAAAGAACCACCCAGGGCCAAGGTATGTAATTCGATTATCAAACCACAAAATGCTCCTACCGAGTTTAGTACTGACATGAGCAGTTCTCGAGCTTGAGTGGTATATAAGTCAAACCAAACGGTTGACCATGCAGAATGACCTTGATGCTCAACAAGATGTTTCCCAAAATAGAGAGGCGGACCTTATGGCCATTATCAAGTACTATAGTTTTTGATGGTGTCCACGAAGACCGTCGTCCTTTTAATACAGGCAATGCCTAATATGTACGAGCAAAGTCTTGACCGAATGGGTCCGACGCAATGTAACCCACCTTTAACTCCGCATACATTTAGCCGGTAGAGAAGCCGTCACACCTTCTTGGGTCTCGAAACGCTTAAAGATGTTCCTTTTGAATGAAAAGAGGTTTGGTTGAAGATTTAGTCGAAGGTAAACCTGGATTGATGTTGTGTTGTCACGAGGTGAACGATTAACCTCATACAGCCACACCTAGGTGGTAATAGAAACAATAGTCTTGCTGACCAGTCGTAATAGTGAATACCATCTTATGGTAGTATGTCTCATGTGAACGAGGAAAATATGCCCACGGCAATCTGCCAACAATTTTCGCCATTAATGTTGGAGTGCGCTGCTATATGGCAAGGCTTCATGAGCCCTTAGCAAGCTTCTTGTCTTCCACTAAGGTCACTCCGCGGGAGAACCAAGTTGAGACGCATAATTCCCAGCCGTCTAAGAACTACTACAAACTCGCTAGAGTAGATGACAAGGGTTGAGACTTGAGATAGCCTCGTCGCATAAGGAAAGACCAAATTACTCAGTGCGAATGCTCGCTCTGCCATTGTACCCACACCAGCAGTCTTGAGAGGGTTTGTATCCCACCGTTGGATCCTGCATCACCCAGATCGCACGCAGCAACTAAGCCTCAGGATAACGTTCGCCGCGCTCTCCCCAGCCCCTTCCTTGTGGCGGATTCCGGTGCGCTAGGCATGGAGCGCATGTAGGGTAACTGAGTTGTTGGAACACTTTATACATACCAGATCTTCACCAACCAGAAGAGCCTCACTCGCCAAATTCTATTCAACCACTGAATACGCTTATACGACCCCGAAGCCTAGCGGAACCTAAAGCATCACGACGAAGAGAGCTTACAACAGTACCTGGTCGGTTGACGTTCAAATCACGCTGATCTTCTATTGGGGGCAAGTGAGCCGCAAGGAAGCGGGCCAAGTCCCTCCGTCACCGATGTCGTCAGGCAGAATTTGAGAAAGGGAAAATATTCATCTCCTTAGATACGAGTTCTTGGTGTTTTTGCTATTGAAAAAACATCAAAACATCGTTTCACATCATTCGAGTTGAATTACAATTCCAGAGTAGGACTCAAACATCTCATCACCAAGATGACCGAAACAGTACAAGCTCCAATCCAGCTATCATGCTTCAAGAAGTTTACGAATGGCCTGTCCTAATTGATTCATAGAACCCTTCGATATTTCTTCATGGGCCAGGCGAGGCCAAGTATGGAGAGCAAGCCGTGCCCACACTCGATGACCCCAACGATGTGATAATCAGAGTTAATTACGTTGGCGTCTGCGGCAGCGATGTAAACCACCCTCGTTACTCCAGTGGCCCTTTCGAACGCCGTTCTCAAGACTCTAGCAAGTATTGATGTGATGTTCCAGGTCCATTGGTGGGTCCACGGCGCCATTGGGGCAAAGAAGATTATGCCCGACAACCCCTTGGTGATGGGCCATGAAGCGTCAGGAGTAATCCACTCCATCGGCTCAGCCGTCAAAACTCTTCAAAAAGGAGATCGCGTCGCAATGGAGCCAGGGTTCCCGTGTCGCCGGTGCGCTCGCTGTAAGGAGGGGCGGTACAATCTCTGCAAAGATATGAAGTTTGCCGCTACGCCTGGCCAAGTACCGGGGACGCTGTGCAAATACTTCAAATTGCCTGAAGACTTTTGTTTCAAGTTACCAGAGCATGTGAGTCTCGAAGAAGGCGTATTGCTTGAGCCGCTTAGCGTAGCCGTGCATATGGCTAAATTGGTGAATGTAAGGCAAGGTGACTCAGTCATTGTGTTCGGTGCTGGCACAGTTGGTCTACTGTCTGGGGCCGTGGCAAAAGCTTTTGGGGCCAAAAAGGTGGTCTTGGTGGATATATTGCAACGAAAGTTGGAGTTCGCGAAGACATTCATCAAGAGCTGCGGCACTTTCATTCCAGATTCAAAAGCCTCATCAGAAGAGAACGCAGCAAAACTCGTCGCAGAGTTCGGGCTTGAAGATGGTGCAGATGTAGTGATGGAAGCGAGCGGTGCAGAGCCTTCCGTACAGACAGGCATACACGTTCTAAGAGTAGGCGGCTCCTACGTCCAAGCCGGTCTGGGAAGACCAAATATCAGCTTTCCCATCGTAGTCATGTCGGAAAAGGAATTGACCATGAAGGGATGCTTTCGGTACTCGACAGGTGACTTCCAATTGGGCCTTAATTTAATAAGTGAAGGTAAAATCCCAGTCAAGGATCTCATTACGAAGATGGTCGATTTTGATCAGGCGGTTGAGGCTTGGGAGACGACGAGAAAAGGGGAGGGTGTGAAAACGTTGATCAAAGGGGTTCATGATTAGGAGGGTACAGGATTTGGGAGTCTCATGAATGCAGAGACTGGGGGCGCAAGTCAAAAGAAAATTTCAATGCAGAGAGGAGCTTTATGATCGAAATAGCTTGATCGCTATTCACTTCCACGCGTAACTAGTGTCGTTTAGGACTTTCATTGAGACGATCGTTAGTATGATAAGCTACGAAGCAACCGAACGGCTGGTGTAATAGATCATTCGTTATGGTATGCTACTAGAGGATCACGCATTGATCACATACACAAATTCCACCAGGCTCAAGTAGCTTGAAGAATGCTCGTTTAGTACTAATTCAGAGCGACCGAGCTAGTCCAGTGACAAAGCCATGCGGAAATTGCAAATACATATAAGCATCTCGATAATGTTGAAGTCACAGAGCTCAATAATACAGAAGCTTCCAGTAAAGGAGAGAATTAGTGAAATCAAATTTGTGCAGAGAGTGCGATGAACCCGACTAGTCAAATTCGAGCCTTCTTGCACCTAGTTGAAAGGGTATTTTCCCTGCTGGAAGCTGAAATGAGGGTGCTAGTGAAATTTCTCGCTATTGGTGGGTAGCTGAAGCCATCTTTATCGTAGATAGACAAGTGTCAAATTTATACCTGGGATGGCTTTACACTCAAGGACACCGGCAGTATGAGTGACTCCTTATCAACGTGAAAAGAAGAGTATGGAGATAAATGATCTACTCAGGCGCTTGCACTTGAGAGAGTGCGACTCAGAAAGTACGGATTAGAAGTAGTGCTAGTTTACTTGAAAGATGCCATCAGGACATTCCCATAGCGAATGTTTTTGAGCCACAGCAAAGACTGGCTCGAGGACTCAGCAGTAGTCTATTGCCGACACCGGAAGCCGAGCCTGAGAGATAAGCTATCAGGAGACGCAAGCAAGTCCTCGATGGAAGTCCTAACGCTCCTATGATTTGACTTCAGGCTTTGATGGGACGGTCAGGATCACCCTACTCTTGTCATTTGCTTGCTTGAGCGGTACCGAAGAGAAGAAGCAATGATCTGAATCGTTTCCTGGAGATTCCTTTAGGCGAGAGAGCATCCTTGAGCACAGGGCAAGGACACTTGGTTTTTTAATCAGATTGATTCAATAGCTCAGACTCAATCCAGCAAGTCATCAGCATTCAATGGATCTTCATCTCCAGCCCAGCCGAATTCCTGATCAGATGCTAGTTCCTCGTTCTCAGATTCACTATCGGCAATCTCTCCACGTTTACGCTTCATAGATACGGCCGGCAAGACCGGGGAAGCATTGAGATTAGTCTTAGTCTGATCTGTCTTGACCTCATGGAGACCAGTCTGTTACGATCAGCATATTTCAAATCTTTGTGACAAGATATGCTGACCTTCTCAATCTTGAAAGCAACGACTTTGCCAACACCATCATAAGACGCGCCTTTGGCTTTTATGACACCTGCAAACCTCACACCTGGCACATATTCACCCTGACTACTCGATGCATCATTAGTGCGGAACATCCAGTCTCTGAATAGAACAACACGATTCCTGATCCCGCTGTCCCATACGGTCCCAGAGACGGCTGGATGAAGCGTGGCTCCTGTCTCTGACCTAATTCTTGTATTCATCTGATTGGTGACTACTACTGCAATGTTTCTGGTCGCAGCTAATCGGCCAACCTTTGAGATGAAGTCGCCCAAGACAGCCCACCGCCTACCGGAAGCCCATTGCGCTGCATCGCTCTTCTTGATGGGCGTCTGTTGGCTGTTCACGTTCTCCGATGTTTTGGGGAACGCAAGGGCAAAGACGGTGGCAACAGAGTCAATTACAATGACAGAAGTATTTGGTGGTGGAAAGTCAGTTGACGGGTGAATGAGAAGGGCCAGCAAATGCGGCAGCGTTGGCGTTGTGAAGTGGTGGAAATTTTTCATGTACTCGTCAAGTGTCTCTGAGGAACCTGGACTCGAGATGGTCTCGCCTTGGCTTTGCAAACCAGATATGATGCCTCTCAATCTTGAGACAATTAGTTTGGAGGAAGCATCTGCAAAGACCAGGATCAGATTGCGAAAATGTCAGACGAACGAGAAGATTGGGGCTTTACAAGACTCTTACCCACCCAAACTACTCCACCGGCGTTGCAGAGTACGCTCGCAGAAATTTGCATACTAAGACCACGAGATAAGCAATTTCCTGTGTTGATTACAGATATGACATACGCGAACGCAGTTTTACCAACTCCTGGAGGGCCGTATACCTCAGTCACTTCCCCACGTGAGACGCCGCCGGGTGTTGAGACTTGACTAGAAGCATCGTGTTCTCTCCCTTGTAGTATAGCGTCGAGGCCTATCAGACCTGTAGGAATTGGCCTCCTTGGCGTAGAGCTGAGGTTTTGAAGTGCTTGAGAAGCGGATAATGTGGGAAGACGATCTTCGCACAATAGTAAGTCTCAAAAATCAATTCAATCAACAAGTCACAAAGCGTACGAGGAGAAGAGGAAGAAAAGTTGTTGGTGTCAGAGCTCGCCATCATAGACGCAGCTTGAATATGCAGGTGTCAAGATCAATATTTACTCGAATGGTGAAGATTCCATCTCGATGGCTTGCGGGGTCATTCCGTGTCACTTTGGAAACTGTCTCTCCTCAGGTGGAATTCCAAACGAGCAAGTTCATCTAAGAGAGCTAGTGTTAAGACTCCTGTCATTGGAAGCATACTTGATTCTTTAAGTATCATCACATCAAGAAATTCAGGAAATGTTGATACTTAGCGTCAGACAGTAATCCCTGCGCCGATCATTTGCTTTTCAACCAAGCTACGAAGTAGTATTGAGATGACAAACAGTATCAACACCCTTGGTGTTGGCTTCCTAGTCAGCAAAAAGTATCCCCATAATACTCATCATGGGTCAGGTAGTACCGATTAGGACTTCTCTGGCTGACTAGGAAGCCAGCTCATTTGGACCATAGCTGACGTTGCTCAGAACAGTACTCAGTAATATCTTGTACTCAAGGACGGTCAAGATCTTCCAGCTTCGACAGCTACCTTCCACTTCTCCTTACAGAAACATAAGCCACCAGCAGGATATTTGTCCTGTCTCCTTTCCTACCCTCCCCCCTTTCCAAGATGTCCTTTGTCCTCAAGTATACCGGATTGGAGCGTTGCATACCCCGAATCGGACCTTCCACAACCACACATGTTGCTGTCACTCTTGCTTGCTTGCTGCCAGCCTTACTGTTGGCCTTCATCTACTTGACAGATTTAATAACCAGGCAGGCCGATCCCCAAGGTTGTAGGAAGCTTGGATTGAGGGTAAAGAGCCAGCTTGCCGATGAGCATAACGAATGCTACTCGGGGTCAGGGCAAAGTCAGCAGAATGGCAAAGCTACATGGCGGGTAAAAAGTCTATGGATATACCCCGTCAAGAGTTGCAGGGGAGTGGAACTCAACCGTGGTGCGATCATTGACAAGGGCATGGAGTTTGACCGGCAATTTTGCTTTGCACAGCTGACCAGCAAATTTCCTGTGCCGCATAACGCGTCCACAGAAGAGAAAGCAGAGCACAAGTGGAAGTTCATCACGCAGAGATCGATAGCAGCAATGGCTACAATCCGAACCGAGATCTGGCTATCCGATCCCTCATCCCCTACGTACTCGAGAAGACACCCAAGGGTCCAAAGCGGAGGGGTTCTGGTCATCAAGTTTCCGAAGGTTGACACCGCAGCGGGGCTCCTAAGCAGTATCATTGATTTTATGATGTCGCTGATTGCTACGCGAGAGCATTCTATTCACATACCCTTCGATCCCACCTCCGAGCAGATCGAGAAGAACGGCTATACGACAGACAATATGGAAATCTGGAAGGACAGCCCCAAGTCGCTAATGGTGGCTAGTACTGAGAAAGGTGACAGCTGGATACAGGACCTGCGATTCTATCTTGGCATCACGAACCACCTAGCTCTATTCCGAGTATCTAAGGAGCAGCCTCGAGAAGTCTACCGCTGCGCGCCCCGAAAAGAAGAGCTTGGCTACCAGTCGCAAGTAGGATTCCAAGATGCTTATCCACTACACATCCTGAGTCTTGCGAGTGTGCATGACATTGCTGGGAAGCTAGACAAGGGCGCATTTCCACTCGGTGCATTGAATTTCCGGCCCAATATTGTCATTACAGGAGGAAATGCGTACGAGGAAGACTCATGGAAGAGAATTAGGATTGGTGACTACGAGTACCATGTAGCTTGTCGTACCGTGCGATGCTTGCTGCCTAACGTGAATCCAGCTACAGGAGTGAGACATGGCTCAGAGCCAAACAAAACATTGAAGATCCATCGACGTATCGATGAGGGCGATCCCAAAAACGCTTGCCTAGGTATGCAAATGGTGCCCGCCAAGGAAGAGAGCGAGATCAAGGTTGGCGATAACATCCAAGTCATGGAGACAGGGGAACATTTCTACATCAAACAATGAACTCAAGAGCGCCTATTGAACATTCTGGATTCACAGGGCCAGATTCGAAACTGCACTATCCTTACAGCTGGGCGGCAGGCCACATCCGATCAATATCAGAAAGGATCGAGAACCTAGACTGGTCTACATCAATCAACTTCGAGACAATGCCATTACATTGAAATAGACCACACACCAAAGGGTAATGTAGTCCACTACGGAGCTAGTGTTGAACACATCTAATCATGCGAAAATCTTGGGCTATGGAGATCTGCGAAGATCTCCGCCGCAGGCACATGGCACAGTGCGCGGCGGATGTGGCCGCCTTCCTATCAGAAGAATAATAAACAGAGCCTTTCGTGGGCCAGAACGCCAGTCTAAGTAGTCCTTTCATTTCTACTTTTTTCTGCAGTAGTAAATGCAAATTGATTCGCTCGATAATCGATGTGGGGTGCGCCGGTAGCTGCCGGTAGCAAGATGCAAAGCTGTCAAATCTTGAGCTTGAGGCTTCAGTGTTTAGTGCTACAATTGTCGGTCATAGCATTTCGGCGGATTGCGCAAATGCTGTAAGCATATATAGAACGCTCATTGTCTTGTGTGTCGTGGCCGTGAGATCTGAACTTTTCAAGCCTTGTGAACCTTGCTTTCCGTGCTGAATTATCGAATAGACGCCATTTGGGCTCACGAGATACTCCACTAGACACATTAGCTCACGCTCGTCGTTTTCGCCCCATCAATCTTGTGCTTGTGTGAACTGCGCCATCATGGATGACTCGCCTGACCGTATTGGACCCGACATGGCTCCAAAAAAGTCATTTTCGGATAAAGCTAGAACATTGGCCAGAGCTTTTACCACCAGGTGAGAGACCGCAGGTCACCGAATAGATGAAGTCGATTCAAAAGAACACAGCTGATGAGAGTAGGGATGGGTTGATAGGAGACTATGATTATGCCTTTCTCTTCAAGCCGAACCTCCCATTTATGCACAAAGCCAAGAGAGCCGCCCCTTTCTTTGGCCTCAATGATAGCATGCCCGTGTTTCTAGCTCTTTTATTAGGTTTTCAGCATGCCTTGTCCATGTTGGCTGGTATAATTACACCTCCTATCATCATCGCCGGGGAAGGAGGCGTCAACTTGGGAGCCGATGACACGCAGTATCTGGTATCCACGGCGCTGATTGTGGGTGGCATCCTATCCTCAGTCCAAATTACCAGGTTCCATATCTATAAATCGCCATATTACGTCGGCACTGGCTTGATATCCGTTGTAGGCACAAGTTTCTCCATCATCCCCGTCGCCACTGGTGCCTTTTCGCAGATGTACTCGACAGGGTACTGTCCCAGTGCCGCGGATGGAACCAAGCTGCCGTGTCCCCGTGGGTATGGTGCTCTTCTCGGAACTGCTTGCTTGTGCTCCTTGCTCGAGATTGGACTGTCATTCACAAAGCCTTCTGTGTTGAAACGGGTCTTCCCTCCACTCGTCACGGGTCCTACTGTGACCCTCATCGGCATCTCACTAGTCCAGAGCGGTTTCCAAGATTGGGCTGGAGGTTCAGGGACCCCAGGCTGTATGACTCGACCGACCAGCGGCCCCTTCATTGTCTGTCCCGAAGTTGGTGCACCGCATGCTTTGCCATGGGGCAGCGCAGAATACATTGGTCTAGGTTTCTCGGTCTTCGCCACAATCATTCTGTGCGAGCGCTTTGGCAGTCCCATCATGAAGTCTTGTGCTGTGGTAGTTGGCTTGCTTGTGGGTTGCATCATCGCGGCCGCTACCGGATACTTTCCCTCAGCAGGCATTGATTCAGCACCCCCAGCCTCCTTCGTCTGGGTCAAGACCTTCCCTCTGAGCATCTACGCACCAATCATACTACCGCTTCTTGCTGTGTATATTGTATTGATGATGGAAGCCATAGGCGATATCACTGCCACTTGCGATGTCTCTCGGCTCGAAGTTGAAGGCAAGCTTTTCGACTCGCGTATTCAGGGTGGTGTCCTCGCAGATGGCTTCAATGGGCTCTTAGCTGGTCTTTGTACGATTACACCCATGTCCACGTTTGCTCAGAACAACGGTGTAATCGCCCTCACGCGCTGCGCGAACCGAAAAGCCGGATACGGAGCCTGCTTCTTCCTGATCATTATGGGCATCTTCTCCAAATTCGCCGCCGCTTTGGTAGCCATTCCAAATCCGGTGCTGGGAGGGTTAACGACGTTCCTCTTCAGCTCCGTGGCAGTGTCTGGTATTCGCATCATTTCCACCTGCCCCTTTACGCGACGCAATCGCTTCATCTTGACCGCTTCGATGTCGCTAGGCTTTGGAGCTATTCTAGTGCCAAATTGGTTCTCTTACGTCTTCACTTACACAGGTGGCAACCAATCTAAGCAAGGGTTCTTCAATGCGATCGTCCTAGTTATGGAGACGGGCTTTGCCGGTGAGCCAATGAATCTTCCTTTGGTTCGGGAACAACTTTACTGACGAAGTACCTAGTGACCGCGTTTGTAGCCATCTTCCTCAACCTTATCCTAGCAGAAGAAATCGAAGATGAAGCAGTGTTGGTCACAGCGAACGAAGCTGATGCGGCTGATGATAGAGAGGAGTGGCGACAGATTCAGCATGGCCAAGTCAGTGGCAGTGCAACGGATGAAGAGCTAGGAGAGAAAGGCATGGATGCAAAGCCGTAGGCTTTGGGATGGAAGTGGAAGATGGAACGGTTCGTAACTTTGGAAGCAGTACAAGCATCGTCTATTCTATAAGGTATCTAGCCTTTATGTTTGCCAGTTTATGGCACAACTTTTGGCGCTGGAAAGCAGAGCAAGGACAGTTCTTTATATCCGCACCGCCAGAAGTCGTCTTATACGCAATGCATACTATGCCCTTCTCACCAATGCCTTTTCAAGCCGAGATGTGTCCGGTTTCCAGTTCAACCCCCTTTTGTGCGCCATAGTCAACACGGTACAAAGCCTCACTTTCCTCCCTTCGCAAGTCAAACGCCTTCAACATCACCGCCTTCTGATCCTCGCTCACAATATCGTAGCTACCGTCCCAGATATCATCCCTACTCGCCCACACATACGCCTGGTGTTCTTCCGGGTCCAACCTAATCTCAACGGTGTCCTTCCTCTCCTTCTCATTCTCATGCCGATGAACACCACTTTGCCTACCCCCCGGTATCTCTTCAACCTCAATCTCGAAATTCAGCTTAAGGCACCACCCACGCCTACCAAGCTGGAATTCCTGCCCTTCCCCAATCTGCCTTACAAATCTCGTCAACATTAATCCCGTCTCTTCAAAGACTTCGCGAGCCAGGGAGTGCAAGATTGTAGGATCGGAGGTTTCGGAGCCACCACCAGGCACTTCCCATTTGCTGGGGAGGCTGTCGGTTTTGGAGCGTTGAACGAGGAGGAGGCGGGTGTTGTGGTAGATGAAGGCGCCGGTGACGAAGGTGGTGAATTGGGGGTGGGAAGAGATGAATGAGGTTAGAGGG